>KK119533.1:90905-108380 GCA_000611955.2 Stegodyphus mimosarum | reverse complement strand
ATTATATTCATTAACTAAAACGAAATACTGAACAGTTAAATTAAAGGTTGAGGGCAATCTCCCTTAAAGTTATGAAATCCCCGCCTAGTAGGGAATTTGCCCCTGATTAAGAAACCCTGATTTAAATTTAAAAAAAAAAAACTCAACTGCCTTCAATATAATTACAAAATATTTTGGGCTAGTTTATATGGTATATGCCACCCATTATACTTTATTCTTCTATTTTTAGCTGTTACAAAATGTTTAATCAGATCTTTTATATCTGAAGTTTATAATTTCATTTTGGTATTGATATTGTGACAAATCAGTAAGACGTTCTTCTGTTACCTCACTGTTATCTCTGACACGGTTATCTCAAATAATTTTCCCTTAGTTTCAGCTGTGTAAAACTCCTTTCTCTGGTAATCATTTATTCGTAGGTAACATAGGTAATTTTAAATAAATACGCCGGCCTATGGAAGTATTTAGAAATTTTTAATTTGTACCTGAATAGAACTGTAGGTATTGATTTATAGTTTGATTTAAAAAATATTCTTATATAAATATAGAATTCTGGAATATTTAAGACCACAACTATATTCTCTACCAGCAGCAACTATAATTTTCTATTTTTTAAAAGTAGCAAAATTGTTCTTAAACAGTAAAAAATGCTTAAGTAAATTAACAAGAATTTTGCATGTTGTAATTAGGCGGCTTTTAGTTATCAAAAATCTTGTTGATCTTTCTTTTCATTCAGGAAAATATATGTTTTAATTTAACAAATATTCTCTATTTTTAAAAAGCAAATTTAAATTTAAAATTAATTATAGTAGCAAAAATAAAATTAATTATTGCTGAGAATCAATTTACAATATCATTTAAATTCTATGAAGATAGCTAAATAAAGTGTACATATTTAAAACCATGAGAAAAAATTTAAAAAAAAAATAAAAAATGCATAATCCTAAATATTAATCTAATTTTTTTTATCTGAGACAAATAGCATTAAGTGAATAATTGTTGAGCAGGCAGGAGACAGACTTATGAAGGGGAAGTTGCCTCCAAACCTAACTCTTCAATTACTCAATTCATGTTTTTGTCATCCAAATAGGCAAGGGTAAAAATTCAAAACCAAAAGTAAAATGCTGTGTTTCTGTGCTATAAAAATGCTTTATTTTGGCGGGGGCGAGGAATGCGTGTGCGACATACTGAGCATTTTTTTTTTTTTTTTCTTTTCAGATAGAAAGCAAGCATTTTCTTTTGGCTTTCGCCCCTCACCTAATTGATTTTACTAAATTTAATGGGAATAAGTTGAAAACGCAAGAAAACAAAGAGGTCTTTTCATTCAAATGAAGAATAATGCAATAATTTGAAAAAAGGGTATTATCCATTTTTTTCTTTGAACAGAATAATAGAAGAAGGAATGAATAGAATTCAGAAGAAATTACAATTCAAGTTGCAGATATTATTTTAAGATAAACGATCAGCTTATGACAGTTCTTGCATAAATATGATAATTAAAATTTCCTTTGCAACAAATGTGAAGAGATACGAACATCAAACTTAGACTTAAACTATTTAATTACATAATTCGTTCGATGAGAGCGGGTCATCCGAGATATGTTTTTTTTTCCTATAAAGCAATTAAAATTATCCTCATTCGTTGTTCTTTTCATTAAGATTTGAGGTTCTGATATGAACTGATAGCGGTAAGTGGCGCTCTGAACGTCCTTTCTTGGGCGGTTAAGCCAAAGAATATGTATTGTTCTCTGTCTGTACATAGACGTTCTTTGGTTAAGCCTAACAATAACGAAGGCGCATGCCTAATAATTCTGCACGTAACCATTGTATTATATGTAAATAAATTTATATGTGTTAATAACGAGCGGAGTCATCACTTGTGTTTGAATTTTATTACTCGAAAGGAAATCTAAAGAATGGTAATGTAAATAGATACCTACTACAGGTGCAACATCAACGTAGAGTGTTTCTGATATTTGTCTTTTCTGTAGTTTCGATAGGGCATTTTCTTCTCCCAAGACAGCCATGCTCTTCTCAAACGAGCATTACAATGTCAAAAAATCATAGAAACAGAATTATTTGCTTTTTATTTTTATTTTGCCGATTAACGTATGACGCTTAATTTGGTAAAGTTTAAAATCATTACGCCTTCATTATGCCTATAATGTAATTTAAAAAATAAAACTATTGATTTTTAAAAAGAAAGTTTTATGTTTCAAATTATAATTATATTTTCAATAATAAAACTCCTGTTTGTTATACAATCCTAACCGCACTTAAGGGACAGTGATTTGGCTATGTTTGTTATGTAGTATTAATATCTTGCAATATGTTAAAGAATTTTATAATAAGTATAACTAAACGTAATACTAAAATTATGAAAGCATAATAAATAGTTCATAATTTCATATTGGGAAAGAAACTTTGTATATTTCTCTCAAGCTTTGCATACTTTATATTCGTTTTATCAAAGGCTCTTAGCTGTTATTCATACAATTCCTTCTTCGTATACGAATATAAACACGTTTTATGGGCTATTAGTCTCGAAACGGCATTTTGCATCGAATCACTAAACAATGGTACCTAGAGCCATCAAATTTTCCATAACGTACTCCTCCACCCGAATATAGGCACCTGGCAGCCCGAATTTTTAATTCTGAATTTGTTTTATTATCTGTTTCATATTTTGTAGAATTTTAAAGAATATTTTATTATAAAACTCAATCATTTTAAAGCGAGAAGTGGTAACACTGCACGGAATAAAACATTTTCATTTCCAGTGCGCCAGACCGTCTATCAAAAATTCTAAAGATATGCTGTTTTTAAATATTTTGAGCCCGAAGTGGCTTTAGCCCATATGCTCTGGAAAAAGGTATGTGTGCGTAAATAAAGATAAAAGTTTTTTTTAAAAAAACACTTCTTTGGGGAGTAACATAAAATCTGAAAGCTTTCAGATTTTCTTTCCTTTGGATCACCCCCGTACTGCTGGATACTGATCGAATGGGAATGATCACCGAATGCTACTAGTTCGACACGGGTTCGAATCCTGGGCCTCCTCCTAATGGATATTTTCCTCGCTTTCCGACTGTATAATGTGATCGGGAATTAAGTCTTCTTAGAAAATTCTTCTCGAATGTATTTCGTTTCTTAGGCTAAATAACTCTCAAGTGCTTTGCTACAATCGATTAAAAAAATAAACATGTTTTCTTTCTTCAAGAACAAAAATGATGCTCACATTTGAATTACTTTATATGTGTTTCAAAACGAGCTTCTTGGAATTCTTAGACAAGAAATGCAATTTTTACAGATATCCATCTGTCACTAAATCACTAGTATTATTATTTTATAATACTCATATTCGCAAGAAAAAATTGTGACAGTCTTTTTTTAACAGAAAACAAAAAAGATTCTCTGGCGAAGGTTTTTAACGACTAATTTTTGTTCCCAAATTTGGCTAGTAATCGCTAAAAGTAGACAGACTTGGCTACCATTTGGCAACATTTTAGTCCTGTCCCTGTATAACTGTAATTGATCCCTATATGTAACTCTAATCGTATCCTGCTCCTATATGTTATCTTAACCGTATATGCCTTTCAGTAGTTTCGAGAGATGGAAGGTACTAGAGATTTCTGGACGGCCGGGGGAAAACTACTCAAGATCGAAGAGAGCATCAGCTCTTAGTTATTGATTCAGAGCTGACCTCGGAGCATTAAGATCTCAGTGAGAGCTTTGCATTTTATATGCGCTTTGTCCTGCTTTCTGTTTAACATTTTTAGCAGTTTGAAGCGTAACCTACTGATTGTGTTCTGTCATACTGAGAAGTGCCACACAAGTACTTTTGGGGAAAGTTGCAGAACTCTAAAGTTCTTTTTTTTTGCGCGGGGGGATAAATGTTATCAAACTATATCGGTTCTGTGTGCATTCAGTTCATTGCCAACCCCTACGCCCACAACAATGTTTTTTAGTATTTTTGTTTTAAAACTAGGCGAAAACTCAGTTTCTAATCTTCCAAATTAAGATGTAATCATTTCACTATGTTTTTCCTCCTAAAAATGTTAACAGCGAAACTTAGGCTTAGAACTTATTGAATACTTACCAGATTATACCTGAATCTGAAGAGCTCCTGAAAAGTACAGAAGTGACATTTGTCGAGAAAGGGGACTAGTTTCGATTATCGATTATTTCAAATTACAGTGATGTACAGAACGATTGTTCAAAAGCAAAGGCTCCAGTCAAAAGTAGAAATTATTTATTTTTACATGTTACTTATGGTTTCAGATTCTCAGTACCAGCAAAACTGTCTCATAATAATTAGTCATGCGAACTTCACGTAATTTGTATCTACGTTAATTTTCTCTTTGAAAAGGTAGCGTTTTACTTGGCGCAAAGCTGCCAAAATAAGCCAGCTCCTTTTTCTTATTATAAAACCATTATGCCACTGACATCGAGACTTAATTTTATGACTAATTCTCTTTCACAGTTTTATTATCCGCTATTTCTGTTTTCCTCTAAAACAGTTTTACTTTGTGGGGATTTATATTTATTTTAAATAACCAGTTAAATTTAATTTTAAGTTACATTCCTATAAGCCTTCATTCCCCTAATTGTCAGTGAAAGAATATTTGAATTTGGTAGCGCAAGTAAGAAATGCAAATTCTACCAGTGGGAGAAAAAGTTTAAATATCGACGTTCCAGTAGGCAAAGTTAGAGAGAGTCTGGGTAATCTCTGTGCGTGATTATACGCAAGCTTCCGCTTAGCAGTTATTGCTGGTTAGACGTGGCTTAATAGACATTATCTTGCTGCCACTAGACACATCTACGCGCTGTAGGATACAAGATTGTATGAGAACTGTTGTTTAATTCTACTACTTGTGAATATCTCCAGTTTTGGGTATGATTCAACTGTTTCAGCTACCGCACAAGCAGAGGCGTAGTATGTTAGCGTCAAGTTGACACATTGTAAATAAATTAAAGAGTTTAATAAAGGAAAGTTTTAACACTTCTTCGGTGCAATCACTATTTCTCCGGATTCTACGCAACAGATAGACAGTAGAACCTTACAACTTATTCTGTTGTATCGATTCTTAAAGCTTTACAACCAGTCAAAAATTGAATTAAATTATTTGTATCAAATAATACAGTCATCCCTCAGTTATCGGGGTTAACAGGGACCAGAACCGGCCGCGATAAGTGAAAAATCGCGAAGTAGTGTCACCCTCTCATTTTTAACATACGTACATTTTTTGCGTATGTATAATATCAATAAGTGTATAAGAAACCATATAAATGCACATGTTATCATTAGAACATTAAAGAATAGTTTCAACCATGTAAATAAAATATTAATAGTATAAATAACATACATAAAATAATATAAATATGATACGTGTGTGTGTGTAACATACGTAGATGTAACTAAAATTGGGACAGCTATGATACAAGTCATACTGTAAATATGTTTTTAGAATTCTTTTATTCTTATAACAACTTTTCTTTTATAACAAAATACGTAACTCAAGTCTGACAATAGCTTCTCTTCGCTTGATCTTTATAAATGTCGATGAAACACTTGTGCAGTACAATGGAGGTGAAGAAGATGAAGATGATTTACTGAACAGGTTAATGCTAGGGGCGCTGGATCGTCGCGGGCACTTTCGGATAGAGCTGGGGTAGCTGCAGGAAACGACGTAGAGGCAGCAGGAAAAGCTTACAGGATTCTTAAAGCTTTACAACCAGTCAAAAATTCAATTAAATTATTTGTATCAAATAATACAGTCATCCCTCAGTTATCGCGGTTAACAGGGACCAGAACCGGCCGCGATAAGTGAAAAATCGCGAAGTAGTGTCACCCTCTCATTTTTAACATACGTACATTTTTTACGTATGTATAATATCAATAAGTGTATAAGAAACCATATAAGTGCACATGTTATCATTAGAACATTAAAGAATAGTTTCAACCATGTAAATAAAATATTAATAGTATAAATAACATACATAAAATAATATAAATATGATACGTGTGTGTGTGTAACATACGTAGATGTAACTAAAATTGGGACAGCTATGATACAAGTCATACTGTAAATATGTTTTTAGAATTCTTTTATTCTTATAACAACTTTTCTTTTATAACAAAATACGTAACTCAAGTCTGACAATAGCTTCTCTTCGCTTGATCTTTATAAATGTCGATGAAACACTTGTGCAGTACAATGGAGGTGAAGAAGATGAAGATGATTTACTGAACAGGTTAATGCTAGGGGCGCTGGATCGTCGCGGGCACCTTCGGATAGAGCTGGGGTAGCTGCAGGAAACGACGTAGAGGCAGCAGGAAAAGCTTAAGCAGAACTTTTTTCGGTGCACAAGGAACATCGTGATGGGGAGTTGTGACCGTTGCTTTTTGTTCTGAGCAAAGATGCCCTTGTACAACGCCATTACACCGTCATTACGATAACTGAATTCTACGGTTCTGACCAGGTTCTAGTCTATTTCTTGGGCCCTTTGTTTTGCGTAGCTCTTGCAGGTTTTCCATGGTAAGGATACGTTCTTCAGCTTCGTTGTCTTCACGTCATCAGCTACCTCCTCTTCTTCCTCACTCGCCGATCTTGTCATTTCGACGAGTGTTTCTCGTTGGTTAGGGGGTTCGAGTGACACTTGATCAGTGTGTTTACTTCTTACATCGTCATGTTGAAGAACCCTTTACTGGCTATCAACCGAGCCAGACTCACAGCCTTATCCACGGCGGAGTGGTGAACTTCGTCAGGCGTAAATCCCTCGTAGCCATGGGTGACGTTTCTTGGCCACAATTTCCTCCAACTTGCAATCGGTGTCTCTTTTATCTTATTAAGAGCATCTTGAATATTGACCAGGCACGTTGCAATGTTGTATTCCCACCAATAGTTTTTGAGGCTGAAGGCCACGTTGTCTTCGTCGATAGGGGAGATGAGGTCCTCCATCGTGGACCTCGTGTAAAGGGCTTGAAGGCCCGAATGAGCCCCTGATCCATGGATTGCATAAGGGAAGTAGTGTTGGGAGGCAGGAACTCCACTTGGACCCCTAATAATGGAGACTGGTTGCATGTCCTCCTGCACAGTCTATGAAGAGGACGACCTTAAAGGGCAGCCCCTTTTCAGCCAGGTACAGCTTCACCTGGAGTATAAAGCAGTTTACGAACCAGTGAGTGTGAGGGCTTTTGTTATCCATGCCTTTTTGTTGTGCATCCAGCAGATGGGCGCAAGGCTTTATTTTTGTTTTTCAAAGCCCGAGGATTTGGGAACTTGTAAATTAAGTCAGGCTTGATCATGAAGCCCGCAGCATTCTCACACATGAGGAGAGTCACTCCATCTTTGTGGGACTTGAACCCTGGCCTCTTCAATTCGTCCTCATAAAGGAACGTCCGGGACAGCATCTTCTTCTAGAAGCGGCCAGGCTCATCTATGTTAAAGACCTGCTTCGGGAGATAACCACCCTCATCAATTATCTTCGGAAAGTTTTCCTCGACGCAACGAAGAGCTGCCTCTTGGTCTGCCGAGGAGGTTTTCCCATACAAAGGAACGCTGCGAAGGCCAAATCTTCTCTTGAATTTCTCGAACCAGCCCTTGTTGGCAACATAATCACATTTTTCTCGTTGGGTAGGATCACTCCACTCACTGGTACTAGGCTGAGGTTCATTTTCGTCGTCATCATCACCTTCATCATGTTCGTTCAACTCACCTTCAGGAACGAGGCTATTATAGAGGGCTTTTGGCTTTAGTCCGAATCATATTGGTATCGAGACTAACCTTCGTTTCCCGACAGTCCGATATCCACACTGATAAGGTATTCTCCATTTTCACAATTCGCTTATTACGAGAAGTCACAACTCGCTTAGCGTCCTGGCAGAATGATATCGAGGCAGTTTTACGGATATTCACTTCATCTTTTTTTTATATTGCGAACCGTCGATTCGTTCAACCGTAATGGCGTGCAACGGACGCATAGCTATGGCCTGCCTTTAGCATGTCCAATAAATTAACTTTCTCGTTCACTGACATCATTTTTCTCTTCTTCTTGGGTTCACTAGAGGATTCAGAGGACATTTAGGAGCCATTTTCAAGGGCGTCACAAGCATTATTTTGCACAAAAAGACAAAAGAGAACAGCGAACATTAGCACGCCTCGAGACTAAGCATCACGCAAACATTGATTTGAATGAGAGCTGTCGTCTTCGCTGGGTATGAGAGTGAAGTTGGGGAAATGTCTAGGCCAATCAGCTTGCGAGATTCCCGAGTCGGGAGGAATATCAAATGGCGGGATGTTAGCCAGCCAATCAGAGACGTGGATTTTGAATTGTGTGCTCACTCCCTGCTTTCTACTAACGTGCGTCATAATGCCTCAATTTTGAATTTTTGATGAATATTTTTTAAACAATCCGCGATGTACTGAAGCCGCCATAAATGAACCGTGAAGTAGCGAGGGATGACTGTAATAAAGTTCTTTGTTTTCGACTGCAATATAGGGGCAAAAATTAGAGATATTCGAGAGCGAAGATCCACGAAAAGTTTCTTTGTCACAAATAGCTTAACTTAACATCTGTATGACATCAGTTGTAATTTACTTAATTTTCTTTTGCTGACGTCTTTATTTTTTAAACCAATGTTTTAAAATAAATTTTAATGGACTGACTGCTATTTACATTCATTCGTTATTATACATTTTTAGTCCAAAGGGACAATTTGCCCTGAAGGACTATTAATTTCGTTTTGGCATTTTGCGTTGCTTCACTATAAATGTCGGTTAACTTTTCAAATTTATTAGAGGTCTGTATTAAAGAAAATAAATAATGAAGAATCTACATAAATGTATGTATGTTTCCAGCATTGTGATAAAACAACGGTACCGAGAGCCATCAAATTTTGAATAATGTAATCCTCCTGCGAATATGGGCATCTGGAAGCCCAAATTCGAACTTTGGAATTTGTTTTATTATCGATTTCATACTTTGTAAAACCTTAATGAATTTTTGATTAACAAACTCAAGGATTTTAAAGCGAGCAATGGCAACGTCGTACAGAAAAAACATTTTTACCTCCAACGCGCGAGACTGTGTATCGGAAATTCCAAAGATATGCGCATTTTAAAATTATTTTGCGAAATTGCCCTTGAACTGAATTTTATGGTTTAAGTGTTTTATGGAATTTTATGGTTTAAGTGTTTTGTAGAATTTTATGGAACATGATATTTAATAAATAAAGGTAACACACAAAATGTTAAAAAAAAACGCCCCTTTGGACGTAATTTAAAATCTGAAACCTTTCAGATTTTTTTTTATTTTATCTCATTTTATTTTTTATCTTCTGTTTTTATTAGACCAAAGGGGTTAGCATAGAACGGCTATTAATTTCGTTTGGCTTTTTGCCAAACGTCCGTTTCACTTTTCAAACTGTTGCCACCAAAGTAGTATCGCCCTGTGTTATATTTAAAGAAATTAACTAATGTAGAATCTGCATAAATGTATATATGTTTCTCGCATTGTGATAAAAGAACGGTATCTAGAGCCATCAAATTTTGAATAACGTAATCCTGGAAGCCCTAATTTGGAATTCGTTTTATTATCAATTTCGTATTTTGCAACACTCGGAATTTTTGATTAAGAAACTCAAGATTTCAAAGCGAGCAATAGCAACACTGTATGGGAAAAAAAAAAAATCTCCAGCACGCAAGACTGCGTATCGGATATTCTAAAGAAATGCTCTTCTAAAATTATTTTGTGATATCGCTGAATTGTATTGAATTTTATGGTTTAAGTGTGAAGAACATATTTAACAAATAAATTTTATACACAAAACGTTAAAAAAGATCCCTTTAGGCGTTATATAAAATCTGAAAACAGATTTTTTATATATAGTATGTATTTTTTATGAATAATTTCATGTTTTGTCTTTTTTTCGTTGCCATTTTTAAAGCTAATAGATTGGCAAAAAATTATTAATTTACTGTTTCCTTCTACGAAGAAAAACGATGTATTGTAATAGCGAAAAATTTCGGGTTTCAGGTTTCAACAAAATATCCATTTTGACCGTTTCCGAATATTTTCGAATATCCACTTGAATATTTTTTTTGCATGACATCTGCATTAAGTGGACACAGAAAAAGACTCTGTGTTCCAAAACGGATTATGAAGTGGATTTCTTCATGGCATATGTTCGTACGTGTGTGCGTATATAACTCGAAATCTCATAACTCAAAAACGATTAGTGATAGAACTTTGGAATTTTGTATGTAAGACTTCTACAACATCTAGTTATGCACTTTTTTTGGTCTTCAATAATATATATATATCATCCCTTGCCGGGCTTAAAAGTCCACTTATTTTCGCAATTGTTGGTTGTAGACATACGTTTCCAATTTAAGATTCGTTTTAAATGACGAAAATAGTCATGTTTTGACAATTTCAAATTCAAAAAGAAGTAAGGGGAAACAAACAAACAAACAAAAAATTGAAAGAGCTCAAATTTTAAAGGTCGCTCAAAAAGGTTTGTTAAATTTTTTCTACGATTTCGTTAAGCTCGCAGTTACCAGTCTGCTGTTGCACTCACTCCTGCTAACCCATTTTTTGTTTTTGTTTTGTTTCCTTCACTTTATTATTAAGAAATAAATTCCTCGCACTTACGCCATATGCAGTTCAATAGAAAATTACAAAAAAAAATTAAAAACAACGTGTGTTTAGACTTAATGATGATGTTTAAAGTGTTGACATTCGTTTTTCTATTCTTTTCAGCTTTTTTCTTAGTTCCTTATATCAATATTCAGTTTTCTTATTAAGATGGATTTATAAAACACTTCTTGTATTAAATTTATTAATTGAATGCCCTATTCTTCGCTCTTACATACAATTTAATTCAACAAGCAAAATCACAAAATATTTAAAAGCAGCATCTCACGTGGTGAAGATAAAAATGTTTTAATCTGTACAGCTTTGCGGTTGCCCACTTTCAAATCGCCGAGTTTGTTAAAAACCCCTTAAAGTTTTATAAAATATGAAATATAAAATTGAAATTTTGGGTTCCAGGTTTCGGGTGGAGGTTTAAGTTATTTAAAGTTCGATGGTTCTAGGTACCGCAGTTTTTTGACAATGCGAGAAACGTACATACATTCATGCAGATTCTTCATTATTTAATTTCTTTAAATATAATACATGACGATAATATTTGGTGGCAACAATTTAAAAAGTGACTCGCCATTTATAGTGAAACGTCTTAAAATGCCGTTTTGAGATCAATAGCCCAATAGGAACGAAATCGAACTTTTAATACGGTCTCTCGGTTCCTGTAGTTGTATCTGGGAAAGTTTTATACTCGTTATGAAAAAATAAAAATGCAAGAAGTTTGATTCCAGTGCGACAAAAGTTGATCAGGTATTTAATTTCAAAATTTGCAATTTTTGATATCATATTCAACTTACTTTTAGGATTCCGTTAATTAAATTAGAGTAATTCGAGAAAATAAGTTTAAATGAAGTGCAGCAAAAAGTATACATAACTTAGTAGGCGGTACAAGGAAGTCATGTAGAGTACACATCATATTTTTTATTATTATTATTCAACGTGTGATCTTCCTTAATCTTTTGAAATGGCAAGTAGGAGAATTTGTCCAAGTGTTGAAAGTTACTTTCCCATGCTGTTTATTTGTGAAAATATAGAAAAGCACTTGAGGGCTTTTCGCTTTAGGGATGCCTTCGTGAAAGACAAACTAGCTCATATTTATTCTGCATATGGTGAACACCCCGAAGCAGTGGCGTAGCTAGGGTGGGGCAAGGGGGGACATCTGTCCCTGGGCGTAGCATTCAGGAGGCGCCAAATTGATGCTACGAAATTTTTTAACGAAATGTTTTCCATTCTTCCCACACAGAAAGGAGCGCAAATTCTTGAGTTGTCCCCGGGCGCTGGAACCGTAGCTACGCCACTGCCCCGAAGGAATCCATGACCTCTTCACCACCTAGCCTCTTCATCGGATATGAAACTCAGCTCGAGTTACCAACATTCCGCTGTCTTAAAACTTGTTCACTAGCGGGCATCTTTATATTATGCTGTTTGACTCACCCTGTTGTAATTCCTAAATTAAAGAAAAACATAACTTTTCCTTTAACCTAAACTTCTAACTATGAAATTTTTCTCCCTCCACTTATTCACTATTGAAAATTTCAAGGAGAGTCTCAGAATACATTCCATTCCGCTACATGCCGAGAATAACATGCAATTTGCATGTTTTTATCCGGCTTTATTAAGATAGGTGCCACTGGCGGCGCTTTAAGAAGAATGAATACTGCAGCTGGGTCCGGGAGGATAGTAAAAGTGGGGTCTCAGAATCTATTGTTATGGATTTTGTATTTATTTAGCTATTTTAATAGAACTGTAATTAAAATTGTTGTATTTTCCAGTGCTTGCAAATTGCAGAATGCAAAACATGCCGAATTGCATGTTATTCTGCAATTTGCATGTTTTTATCCGGCTGTATTAAGGTAGGTGCCACTGGAGGCGCTTAAGGTGGAATAAAACCTGGAGCTGATTCCGGGAGGATAGTATAGGTGGGGTCTCAGAATATACTGTTACGGATTTTGTATTTATTTAGCTATTTTAATAGAACTGTAATTAAAATTGTTTTATTTTCCAGTGCAATGCAGTGCGCGGCGAAATTTAAGAGAAACCTGGGCCGAAAAAGTAAAAATACAAGAGCGAGTGAATTTAATATTTAATAAATAGATATCTAGTAATTATACTGTTTTGCTATCCAGAAAAATCGAGAAAGTAGATTGTACCAGAATATTCTCGTGATGATTAGGAAGATTATAAAAGCTGGATTAAAACATCTCAGCTCAGTTGCTGTTGTTTTAAGAGAACTGTTATTTACTTAGTGCTGTCATTGATTGTAGCGAATTCGCTGTGAGATCGAATTAGTTTTCTGTATTTTTAATTTCAGTTCTGTTTATATTCTAGTAGTTTAAAAATATAACTGCTGCGAGATATTGTGATATTATACGACCATCTCTGAGGAAATATTTCAGCATTTTGTTTTATTTCTTGTGAAAAGAATAAATTTTAGTAACTTTTCATCGACTTGCGCATTCAATCCATTACGAACCCGTACGCGCGCAACAATATATGTTAAAAAATTACAATCAGCCTTATTTCTAGAAATGGGTTTCTTTCTCTAAGTAAACGGCTCCATTTTTTCTTCATTTAAAACTGAAATTACAACTATAATATGTAAGGAAGTTACTTGACTAATTTGCTGCGAACGAATTCCCGCTTCTTTGATGATAAATTTACAACTAAGGACATACAGAACAAATCCTAATCCGATTTTGTACGATTTCAAGCTTTTGGACGCGCGTGGATGCGAGCATGGCGGATGAAATGAAAACGGAAATAGAGAAGAAAAGGACGAAAAGAAAAGAGATGCCATTTATGTGATAATTAACCTGCTTAATGTTTCCCTGACATGCGGCTGAAATATTATATCATCATAGAATTTTTACTCCCTTGCGTTGGTGAGCTTTAAGAATACAGCAAATGGTTAAATCAAATATCGAGGTTGCATTTTCCAATTTAAATTCCCTTTCAAGGAAACAATAGTGAAGGGTACATATTTTTGGTCTCAAAGGAATTTCGAAGAACCTATAAAAATAAAAGCAAAAAGCTTCTGGAAGCCATTAGTGATCTAAATATAACTCGTATTCCACTGCAACGAATATCGAAAGACTCTAACATTGATTTTGGAGTGGGCGGATGACCCACAGCGAAGCGCAAACTAATCTGCTTGGCTTCAGACTGAGTTCGCAGGTTTCGAGAATATTAGACTTGTGAGAAGATGTTTTCTTTCCTAAATATAGAAAGAAGTACTTGAAGAAAAGTTATTACACGACTGGATCTCTTGTAACTGGTATTGCTCCTTGTCGATTGCTGCAGTGTAAATCCACCAAACTGATATTAATATAATAATTTGAATATAATATATAATATAAATACAATAATTTCGATGTTGAAGCTTTATATTAATTATTAGTGTATAATGTGGAAACTGAAGTTCTTCAACATTGTAGAATGATTACATATGAAAAACTGACAAGACACTTTCCACTTCGAAGTTAAACCTGCGTAATTGCTTGATTGCAGAGTATGGAAAAAAGGTTTTTCGTTTCCTTACTTTTCATTCATTATTCTTGTATAACATATACAGGCTCCAGCTTTGTTCCTCTGGTGTGCTGTTTTGAAATAAAAACATTACCAATATGTCCAAATTTCTTGGTATTTTGCATTTTAGAAATGTCTATAGCTTAATTTTCCGATTTTCCCCTTCTCATTACTTACGTTACGTAACGCTATTAAGCATTTAATGTACACGTGATCTAGCCAAATTGTCAGTTCTCAGAAGTATTGCCATTAGACGAGGCTTACATTTTTAACCAACGATGAGGCTTACATTATCAATCAAATGTAAGAGAAATACGCCAATATAAATATTAAATTTGGCCAAAAAAATCTGAATTTGGTCTAGATTTTGAATAAAATTATCGATTTCGAGATCGATCGTCTAGAGATCCCCCTTTTCAGGATAAAAAGTAGCACGCCTTTTTACCTTTTGAGTAATAATAAATAACAATAACTTTTTATTATAAAAGATAACAATTTTATCATAAATAAAAAAAAAAATCTGAAAGCTTTCAGGTTTTACATTACGCCCAAAGGGGCGTTTTTTCAACGTTTTCTGTGTTACCTTTATTTATTAAATATCATCGTCTTCGCACTTAAACCATAAAATTCAATTCAACAGCAATATCGCAAAATAATTTTAAAATGAGCATATCTTTAGAATTTCTGATATACAGTTTCGAGCACTGGAGATAATTTTTTTTCCTCATACAGTGTTGCCATTACTCGCTTTGAAATCGTTGAGTTTGTTAATCCAAAATTCCTTAAAGTGTTACAAAATATGAAATAGATAAAAAAAAATACAAATTCCAAATTAGGGCTTCCAGATGATCATATTCAGTCGAAGATTACGTTATTCAAAATTTGATGGCTGTAGGTACCATTGTTTTACCACAATGCGAGAAACGTTACATAGATTTATGCAGATTCTTCATTATTTAATTTCTTTAAATATAACACAGGGCGATAATATTTGGTGGCAACAGTTTGGAAAGTGAATCATCTCAGAAAGTGAATCGACGCAAAATGCCAAAACGAAATTAATAACTCTTCTGAGCTAACGCTCCTTTAGTCTAAAAATTATAATATTAATGCTTCGCTTTCCTTCTTAGTAGTTCGACTCAGTGAGAATTTTTCACCTTCTTCAGGAACAAAAAGAGAGATCTGCGTCTCATCGCCTTCAAAATTGACAAAGTTTTATTCAAAATCTACGCGAACTAACCTGTCAAATTTTAAAATAAGAGTTTTAATTCATTTTTCAAATAAAAAACATTCATCGCTGAATCACCAGACCAGTTTAAATGCAATGCACATAATTTGGGTCGTTATTTTATTTTCTAATCATATCATCTAATTCATATAATATTTATAACAAATATATATTCTCATCTAATTCATATAATTTATAATATACTTAACCGATAATTTTTATAAACATCTGCATCATTACTGTAAAGAACAAAACATGTTTCCAAGACTTTAATTTTATATCCTGGTATATAATAATCTTTATCAAGGAGACCAAGAAATTATTTTAATTTTAACTTCAATATTTAATGATTAGAAATATTATGGATTTTATGCCATGTTTTTTTTTATTTCATTGTTTTCTGTTATGTTTATATTTTATGCCAGCGCTTCTCAAACTTTATTCAAGCAGCGACTACTTTTATAAAGTAGAATATTCTGCAGACTATCATACTGTTTTCCTCTTCAAACACAATTGTTTTAGGATCTCTGACTATTAGTAGACTTAATTTTTTTAAATATAATTAATTAAAATTAATTTTATATTGTCAATAAGTTAATAAAAGAAATTTATATTTGGTTTTAATACTTCAAGCGTATTACAGCTTGGATAATCTTTCCTTATTAATTAAAAGTTAAATAAACATTGTTACTCACATTAATGAGATTGATGAGTCTGCCAATTTTGGAGAAATTATTCTAGGATTGGATATATGATGGAAAGCTTGTCTATAATCGACACATACATCTAGTCGATTTCAAGACTTAGTTTTTATTTGAGTAAGTGATTAAAACTCTTTCTCATACAGATACGTAGAAGCCAACTGAGTTATAATTTTTAAAACACCGTTGTATAGCTCATTACATTCCGTTTTCCGTGGTAAAGAGGCCTAGAAATTAATAATACTTTCTTAAAATTTCGTTAGGTCTAGCGTTCCAGTGTTGTGCAATTCAAGAATTCAATTAAGTGTTCTCTTTCATTCAGTGACAGTGTGTTATTTTCAATATCTTTCGTCAATCAGTTAATTCGGATTTCATTTTATTTTTTTTTATTTATTTTGGAAAACTAAGAAGACCACAAGAGCAGCCTTTGATGACCACAGACAGAGAAAAGCTGTTTTATATAACTAGAAATACTAAAAAAAAAAAAGCCGAGGTAAAGCACTTGCCAATTTTCTTGTTTAATAGACACACACACACACAAAAAAAAAATCTAGCACAATCGAAGAATTCAATGTATATGTATACTGCAAAAAAAAAAAAGGGGGGGGACAATTCTATAGCTCCCGTTCTACTGGACCGATTGACAAAATTCAACTTGCGTTTTTCATGTCTCGAAAGCGCGACTCTAGATATGTACTGGATTTATATATAGCATTGTTCTAATATAGGTATTTTGAAACAAAATCGGGCTTTTTCTGAACTGACATGCCAATTTTTTTTTCATATTTTGATTCTTCCACTCAAATTATGCCAAACTGCCAAGTTTTGTAAAAATCGCAGTCGTAGTTTTTAAAAATTTAGCTCTCAAAATTTTAGCTCCTCAATGCTTATTAAATCTGATATACAGTGATGCAAAAACATCGTTAAATTGCATTCGATATTGGTCAAAAGGGATATTTTCGTTGAAATATGATACCCGAAATTTTTTGCGATTACAATGCTTTCTTTTTACTTCGTACAAGGAAGTAAGGAAGTTCGTACAAGGAATTTTTGCCTTACCGCGAAGTGAGATCTGAGTTATTAGTAGCTCATGCGCATTAGCTAAGCAGCGCTGAATCGTCTGTGAAAAACTGTTTGTTTTTAATTTATTTATTTTCTTTTATACACCGTTTCAGATTTATTAGTCCAAAGGAGCTTTGTCCCTGAAAGACTTATTGTTTCCGTTTTGTCATTTTGCGTCGGAAACATTAAATGTCGGTTCACTTTTCAAACTGTTGCCACCAAATATTGCAGCCCTGCATTATATTTAAAGAAACTAAATAATGAAGAATGTGCATAGATGTATGTATGTTTCTCGCATTGTGAAACGACGGT
>KK119533.1:77735-90103 GCA_000611955.2 Stegodyphus mimosarum | reverse complement strand
TTATGCCTTGTAGTAAACAGCGATCATCGTTTGATCAAGTATCCGAGTTCGATAGAGGAAGGATAGTGGCCTACCGAGAGTGTGGATTATCTTTCAGGGAAATCGGTAGTCGTGTTGGACGAAAGCAAACAACTGTAATGCGGATATGTGACCGTTGGATGTAGGAGGGTACGACGGACCGACGTGTTCGATCGCATCCACCTTAGTGTACCACTTCACGTGATGTACTTATAGGTAAATTTAAAAAGTTCTATTTTATGGTAACGTGATCGTGTATTATTGCTTTGCTGTATTATCTACTGTCTCAATGTGTGATAAGTTGTACGTAGAATGCGGGGTGTTTTTCGCACCCATAGTGATGTTCAAAACAAGAATATATGTTCTAAGAAATTATTCTTCAAGAAAATAAAAGTATGTGCCATCCATCTATTACGCATCCTATCTGTTATACCAGACACATCTTGACCATAACTGCAAACTAATTGGTGCATTCTCTTCTCAAGTTATTTTTAAAGAAAATAATATGCAAGACAAAGAAGTATGAAACATAAAATTACTAATTTTAATTTGGCTATGTCTCCATCCTGGAATCTAAGCTGCGTTAGTGGATAAACTAATTGGCATTACGTTATCTACATTGCCGTAAGCTCTTGTCTAATCACCATTCAGAACTTAAACAAAGGATTCGACTCTCACGTGCAGGTTTTTTGCTAAAATACGCAGTTACTCATGAGGATTCATCTTAGCTGTGATCTCCTCTAGTAGTAGATGTATGTTTTCTGAGCTCCTGACAATATGACCAAGAACCCGATATTGATCGTAAGGAGAGATTTTATGGCATCATGTAAGCGATGATATAGACATATCTAACAGAAGTATATGTGTAAAAGGCTAAAAATTAATGATTTCATTGAAAGTTCAGGCTCAGGCACAAGTAAACAGTGCACTTAATCCCATACAGCGAAAAGGAAAAGATTTATCCGAAGGACCCAGAGAATTCTTACTATCCCAACCGAAATAAGTAAGCTTGATAAAACTGACAGACAACATAAAAATTTAACTGAACAGTTTCAATGCGGCCAAATAAATGCAAACACGTTTTAAAGCAAAGGCCCAATCATTACCGCTCAAAGGAACCGCATCTTAATGAAAATTCAGAAATCTTAATATGTTCACGTAGAATTCATTAAAAGATTTTAAGCGGCAAACACTAAAGAATCAGGGTGGATAACAACAGCAAAGACATGCAAAGCATCATACCACGAACCCATAGAAATGAAAATGCCTCAAGTTAACCGATTCAATCTCTTTCATTCCGGAAAGAAGATTATCTAGCCAAAGAAACAGCGAAGATAAGAACATTGAAAGATGCAGAAAAATTCCCCCGATTGTTTTCCTCCAAGATTCTACTGATTCACTAAAAATAGACGAAATGTTACACGAAATTTGTGACGTTAAAACTGCAACAGAGTTCAAGAACGTCACGCAAGGAAAAAATATCCTCTTTTACACGCATCAGATAAATAGTGACACAAGTGTTAGAGTAATTTTGAAGAACCTTCCAACTTAGTAAGCGAAGAAGCCATTTAAAATGATCTAGGAAGGAGAAATTACCCCAAAATAAAAGTTAAACAATCTATGAAAAAAGAATTTAAACTTCCAATTTTTACTTCCTTGTACGAAGTAAAGAAAGTATTATAATTACCAAAAAATTCCGGGTATCATATTTCAGTGACCATTTTGACCGCTGTCCAATGCAGTTTAACGGTATTTTTGCGTGACATCTATGCGTAAGGACATAATTAAGGACTCTTTTTCCCCAAACGAATTATAAAATTGATTTAAAATAGATTCAGAAGAGATCTTTTCATGGCTCTGTACTTAGGTATGTATGTATGTATCTCGCATAAGTCAAAAACGCATAGTCTTTGAACGTAGAAATTTTGTATGTAGGACTACCATAGCATATAGTTGTATACCTACTTTTTGGTGGCAATCGGCAGCACCAAAAGTATATATATATATATACCCACTCTGTTACTCGGGTCCTTGAGCTCAGTTTTTTTTATTCTTATATGTTGCTAAATTCTGCATGTTTTGCTTTCAAAATGATTGGATTATGTTGTTCTTATCTTCCCGTTAAAGTTTTTACGCCTTTAGTTAATCTGCGTGCAATAGTTGTAGAGTTATCAACAATTTAAAAACTGCTTAAGTGCGGCTAAGGCTAATTCTTTTTACTATAGCAGTCATATTTGTTTATATTTGAAACTTAGCGGAATAGTGAATTAAGTCAGTTTTTGCACCTTCAGTGTCGTCTTGCCGAGTGGGACCGAAAGGAAACTTTTAGTTTTGTGCACCAAAACATCTGCCTTCTTGCCTGCAGGCCGAATTCCTTGCTTTTGCATAGAAACTTGCCCTCTTTGCGTAAACTTGCAAATTTTAATTGTAAACTTTTTTAATTTTTTAAGTATATTTGGTAATATTTTTCTATATTTTTAAGTTTTTAATGAAGGTATTTTAAGGTTTTATGTATACCTTGCTGAGAAATGAGAACTGAATTAATTGAATGAGAAATATATCTCTAATGAATTTGGAGGAAATAAGTTTAAATGACATGCAGCAAAATATGGATATAATTTAATATTCCATACAAAGAAGTCATGTTTTGTCCCCATCAGAATTTTTTTTTCTTGAATTAAAAGAAAAATTCAGGAAGTAGACCAATATTCCATTTAAAAATTTATGTTCAGTGTTAATGTAATTACTGGAAAATATAAGTCGAACAAAAGACAGATTTAATGCTACAGTTTCCAAGATTATGGGACATATACAGTATGCATGTTATAAGACCTAATGTTGCTGTAAATGAGGACAAAAACCATAGAAGAAAATTTTATACCTTAAAACTGCAATAAAAACCAAATTGTAATTTTAGCGGATATAATCACGTTAGCAACTATCGGGGTTGCAGCTACTACCAAAGAAAATCTGAAAAACCACAGAAAACTGAAGATCCAAAAAATTCAGATAAAGTTCCTAAAATCTCTGAAGAAATTTCTTCATATTTATCAAAAACTCGCATACTACTCAAGAGAAAAGCCAGAAAAAAATGCCTTACAGTGAAAAAGTAAAAGCCAAAATTAAAATACAATCTGAAGACTTCTCCGAAGCACTGAATTAGATTAAAATTTCCTCAACAATATTTCTATAACCATCCAACAAATACATGAAGCCAAAATTATTGCTGACCGATTATAGCAGGCTTCACAGCTCTTTCACTGTTGATTAACTTTTCCAACCAAGAAGATTGGAAACCAAATCTCATCGTTAATTAGTTAGCCGACTAACGCCGAGGTAGAGTGCAGGCTTGGTGTACTCTACCTTTTGGTCTTGGGTACGGTCCTGGTTTATGAAGCTTACTTCTACATTTGAATACTAACATTTTTTTTTTCACTACTGTACGGAAAAGTTTGAATGTTTTTTGAATTCTTAATTCAACGCAAAGCCCTCTTGGGACTTGGACGACCGAAGCAGGGACCTAAAATAAGGCTGATACTTCACTCTAGAGTTACGACCTGACCACGTACGCAGTCACTTTTCTACCTGCTTTTGCCTGCTAGCACGTGTCTCTTGCTTCGCTGTATTATCTATTGCCTCAATATGTGATAAGTTGTATGTAGAACGCGGGTGCTTCTCGCTTCCATAGTGATGCTTAAACCAAAAAATATAAGCCCTAAGAAATTATTCTTCAACAAAATAAAGTTATGTGGTGAATATTCACCTATTTTTGGTGTTCCGAATTCCATCCGTGTATTGTGCATTCTATTTGTATGCCAGCAACATCTCTAACCATCTTGGCCATGAATGCGAAATAATTGGCATCCTCTCTTCTCAATTCATCTCTAAGTAAAGTATTATATACAGGGTGTCCCAAAGCGACCGCATAAACTCTGCACAGCTAGATTCCTCGTTGGGAGTATATAAAAACTGCCCAAAGAAGCGTTCCTGTACGATCCATAGTTTACGAGAAAAATACGAAAAACAAAGTATCACGTCACTGCCGGTGCAAGAAAAAACACTTTATTATACATACCAACAACAGTATTGGCATATCTTTCCAGACGATAATGTTTAAAACGTTCGCCGCGCATATCGCATCAAGCATGTGCGTGCGCCGTGGAATGACGTTAAGCCGCCGTTGAACTGGTATTTAAAAGGCTCCATCTTGCAGCTACCGGTAGTCTTCGTATGGTGGCCATGTATTCCGTTCGTGACTACTGCGACCCCATCATGCTGGAATGGTGGACTTTGGTTTCAACATGATGGGGCTCCGGCGCATTTTTGTGCTCTTGTACGTGATTGGCTGAATATGGAATACCCGGCGGCTGGATCGGACGTGAGGGTCCGGTTCTGTGGCCGCCACTTTCGCCAGATCTTACACCGTTAGATTTTTTCCTACGGGGTAAAACGTTCGCCGCGCATATCTGGAACTGGTGTATCGAGACGTAGTGACAACACCAATGGACTTACGTTGCTCGTCTGCATGCTGCTTGTACTTCGGTGGATCCCGCGATGCTGCAACGTGTGATGAAAGCCATTCCACGGCGTACTCAAGCCTGCCTCGACATGCACGGCTGACACTTTGAACATCTGCTTTAAATTGTGCGTATACTGCTGTTGATATGTTCAATAAAGTGTTTTTTTTCTTGCACCGGCAGTGACGTCATACTTTGTTTTTCGTAAACTATGGATCCTACAGGAGCGTCAGGAAAGCTTCTTTGGGCAGTTTTTATGTACTCCCAACGAGGAATCTAGCTGTGCAGAGTTTATTCGGTCGTTTTGGGACACCCTATATATATATATATATACACACACACGAAATATACCCTGTATATATATATATATATATATACACGAAACCCATTTTTAGTGTTGTCGCTTGCTATAAAGAAAAAGGAGATGCACAATCTTATACCAGTCCCATACACAAAATTTTAACGTTCTATGGTTAATCGTTTCTGAGTTAAGCGAGATACATATGTAAGTCACAAATAATCAATTTTGTATCCATTTTACAATCCGTTTGGGAATAAAGAATCCTCTATTTTGTTCGTACGTACCTACATTATGCAAAAATAGTGAAAATGGTTTGGGGAACTGTCAAAATAGATATTTTTATTGAAATCTGAACCCGAAGTTTTTCGCGATTACAATACTTCCTTCACTTCGTGCTGAAAAGTGAAAAAAAGGTTACACAGCTTTATTTGTATTGCATGATGCGAATATGACAGTCTCATTTCCTAAACCAAATGCTATTTTCGTGGCAGAATTAAATGAGTCATGTTAATATCAGGAGTTTTTCTATAGGGAGCATTTTAATATCAGAGATCATCGAGAGTTCAGTATATTGGTCAGATAAAGTATTAGATGTACAAGTGATACGAGTAAACTATCGTACTATACAGAATTTGCACTAGTAATTCACAAGTGAATACCTATAGGTATCTGATTTGTTTTCTGGCTTTTGAATCATTGTTAGTAGTTGAAAAGCGCGTGAAAAATAAGAGTAAAAGATCATTTTATCCACAAAACCAATACAAACAGTGCATTTTATTCATACATAACACGTAACGTAGATCACTGAGACAAAGAGAAATGCATCTGTGCGTTTTAAAGAATGTTATTGATAAGCATGAGTGCACTCAAACACCAGAGTTTCCCCAGCAATAATCACGAAGGCTTCGAAACTGGGGCAAAGTGTATATAAAGGCATTTTGTCCTAAAATGCATTTCCAAAAATAAGGGCAAGTCTAGATTATGATGACACTGTCCCTGGATGACAACAATGGATAATGAGATATTTTGGCTTAAGCTCGGGTCGGAATGACACATGACGTTAAGGCCAAAATGTAGTGCTAATTCATCATAAATCTTTTCGTTTGCAGATACAAGTCTTCTTCTTGCTTTCATGCACTCGGTATCTTTTTCAGGTTGTTTTATTTTTCCTAAAAAGAAAAAATGCAATAAATTATTCAAAGAATAAGTTGTAAAAATGCAATATGCAAAGATAATTAATTGATTTACAATTCCTTTTGTTTAAAGTCTGCAAAAGAAGAAAAAAAAGTATTAATAAATATTATGAGCTGGTATGGCTAACACAGTTTTAACTTCCTAACTAACGAAAACTGATATGAAATTACGAAAGCTCGGTACAGAGATTTATATGTGATATTTTTATATTTTAATGTGTAATTAAATCAATTAATTATTGATGATCTTTTTTTATTTTTAAGATGGCATCATTAAAAATTTTCATTTACGATTTAAGATTAGCTTTAGTTGCTAATTAAGCATTATATTTTAATGACACTAGTGAATATTTTATTACTTTTACGTTTTTCAATAAATTAATATCTATTTTTCTTTCTTTATAAGATTTTTACACACGAACTCCATAAGCGTACTACAACAGAGTTACGCTTATGGAGTACAATTATTGTTACATTTATTATTATATTTTAAAATTTTAAAAAAAGATATTTTGAAGTTTTATGTACTTTTCCCTTGTCGTGAAGTGAAAACTGAATTAATTGAATGAGAAATATGTAATAATTCGTATCTCTAATGAAATTCGAGAAAAAAATGCGTATATTTAATATTCCGTACAAGGAAGTCATGTGGTATACACATTAGACTTTTTCTCTCAATATATATTTATTTCTGGGGTCTAGATTTACACAGAGACTGGAAAGGGGAATATAAATGGAATATAGATGGAATTTGCCATGAGCCCCAAATGGGTATCGATATTCAAGTAGCCCTCACCGAAAAATAAAATTCACATTGACAGTAAATAATTAGTAAATATATTATAAAGCCATTAGTGAACACGGCAGGAGTTGGAAATGATGTGCATAATAATATGACATTCAGCGTTTTGAAAATGTTGAAATCTTGAAACTTACAAAAATTTCACTTCTCACAAATAATACTCCCCAGCTCACTTATTTAACTACTACTACTCAACAACTCATGCAAAAGCTTGAGAAAGTTTTAAAGAATAATGTAAAAAAGCAACAATTGTTTCCAACCTAATTAAAATTGCCAAATCTGCACTAAGACAAATCTGCAAAGGGCGATCATGGTAGTTAATGGGTTAAAATAAATTAAGAGTAACACAAATCAATGTTGCCAAATTTAATCGGTAATGGAAAGGAAAAAGAAATTTTTATAACTTAGAAAATATTTTAAAATATTTAGCTCACTTTATAGTCTAGCAAATAAGAACCGACCAATGTCTGTTTCGGCGGCTTTAATGTTTAGAATAAAAATTGTCTTGAATTTACAATGGTAGTGTAATACTTAATACAGGATATTTCCGCACAAGTGACACGTCTGTCGATTGAAGTTGCTAGTGCATGAAATTTTCTAACAGCCGTAACTACACGCGTGTACAAAATAAAAAAAAATTGAAAAATTATGTCGAATTTCTGAAAAATCACTGGAGAGATTTTTAATACAATTTTGTATGAATATACATTCATAATAGAGAAAGAGATGTACACTGCGAAAAAAAAAATTGGAACAGTTCTATATATCCGGTTCTACTGGGCCGACTGACGAAATTCAAATTGCGTTTCCCATGTCTCGAAAGAGCGACTTAGGACATATATTAGATTTATATATAGTTTTGTTCTAATGTAGGTATTTTGACAGAAAATGTGACTTTTTCTGAAGTAACATACCAATGTTTTTCCATATTTCGATTCTACGACTCGAATTACGCCTAAATATTAAATTTCGTAAACTTAGGTGCGAAATTGACGGAGAAATTCCAAAATTTAACTTGGAGCTTTTTTTTTTTTTCAGTTTGAGCGAAGAATAAATCACTTGGCGATCTTCTTAATATATGACAACCAATTTTCCTTTCCCTTCCATTGTGCAGGAGCGGAAAAAAATGTCACATTGTTCCTAACTTTTTTCACTGTGGACGAGAGGAAAAAATGTCACAACGTTCCTACTTTCAAATAGTTTTAACAAAGTGCGTAAACCACATTTTCGTTATTATCGTTTTCAACAAATATACCAAATTTCAAAACGCCCCAATATTTAAATTCACGTATATCTTCGGAAATTTTGAACAAAAAGCTCTAATGTTTTCTGGGCATGCTTAGAAATACATCTACTTTAAGATGATTGTAAAACTTTTACAGGTTATAACTCAAAATGTTTTTCGAAAAATTTATAAAAATTATTTAAAAATGCAAGTTTTAAAAAGAAATTATAAAAAATGGCCGAATTTTATTTGGAATGAACCTAAATTTCGAACTGTATAAGAAGGAATCAAATAGGCTTCATAAAAAAGAGATATTAAAAAAAAAAAAAAAACTAACGAAAAAAATCTGAAATGTTTCAGGTTTTGAAATACGTCCAAAGGGGCATTTTTTTAACGTTTTGTGTATTAAGTGTATTTATTAAATATCATGTTCTTTGCACTTAAACCATAAAATTCAGTTCAACAGCAATTCCGCAAAATAAATTTAAAATGAACATATCTTTAGAATATCCGATACACAGTCTCAAACACTGATAAAAGTGTTTTTTTTTATTTCCCCGTACAGTGTTGCCATTGCTCTCTTTGAAATCGTTGAGTTTGTTAATCAAAAATTCGTTAACGTTTTACAAAATATGAAATCAATAATAAAACAAATTCCAAATTCCAAATTAGGGCTTCCAGATGCCTATATTCGGTAAAGGATTACGTTACTCAAAATTGGTTGGCTCTAGGTACCGTTGTTTTATCACAATGCGAGAAATATACATACATTGATGCAGATTCTTCATTATTTAAATATAATAAAGGACGATAATGTTTGCTGACAACAATTTGAAAAGTAAATAGGACATTTATAGTGAATCAACTCAAAATGCCAAAACGAGAAAAATAGTCCTTCAGGGACAAAACTTCTTTAGACTAATAAATACATACTTTATCGAACTAACATTGAGGAGCTAAAATTTTGAGAGCTAATTTTTTAAAAACTACTCGTGCGATTTTTACAAAACTTGAAAGTTTGGCATAATTTGAATGGTAGAATCGAAATATGGATAAAAATTCGCATGGCATTTCAGAAAAGTCCAATTTTGTATCAAAATACCTGTATTTGAACAATGCTATATATAAATCTAACACATATCCTAAGTCGCGCTTTCGAGACATAAAAAACCCAATTTGAATTTCATCAATCGGCACCTTAGAATGGGAAATATGGAAGTGTCCCATTTTTTTTCCGTAATTGTCCCCATTCACAGCCAAACAGGTCTTGCAGCGTGAGGGCATACTGGACAAGAGGCAGCTGAAGAGTCCCTGTAGCAATTGCTCTCACTGATGCACAAGGCAGTTTTCAACTCCGGGATGATTCTTGGAGGGGGTGGCGAGACAAAATTGCCCTCCTAAGAGCCCCCCCCCGATATGCTCAATAGGATAAATGTCAGGCGATCTGGATGCCAAATCTATACGGCGAATATCCTCACTTTCCAGGTAATCATCGACCAGCTGATCCCTATGTGGACGACCGTTGTCATCCATTAACATCAACTCACAAAGAACTGTGCCTCTGAAAAGTTGAACACAGGGCTCTAAGTTCTCTTCTTTATAACTCATAGCAGTAAGGGCGCCTTTGCAAACACATAAAGAGGTGTGCGGTTGCCCAACATAAAGCCTTCCCAAACCATTACACATCCATCACCGTAATGATCCTTTTCCCTGCTGAAGAACAGGAACCCAAAACGAATTGCACACCTGAAAAGTCGAACTTAGAGACCAATGTTCGACTTTCAGAGGCTCAGTTCGTTATAGATAATAGAGATAACTCATAGCAGTTACAGATAATGCATAGAAGTCAGGGAGCTTTTGTCAGACACAAGCAGGAGTGTGCGACCGTCCAACATAAAGCCTCCACGAACCATTGCACTTCGATCACTATAATGATCCTTTTCCTTGATGAGAAAGGAATGGAATCATGTTCCAGGCTCTCTTTCAGATACAGGTCAGTGTCGAGGCTGTATCTCGACTCATCTGTAAGAATCACGATGCTTCTCTGCAGATTGGTCAAAAGCGGATGCTGTCTGCACCATGCTAAATGGGTTCTCTCGTGAGCTGCAGTAAACGAGATGCAAACAGCGGGTCTTCTGGCATACAGCCCTATCTCATGAAGACTTTGAACAACTGTAGACTGTGAAAATGGGTTCCAATGGCAGCACGTTATTGCAAACAACACTAGGCGTTACACTGAGCTCTGTAACCACCTCCACTTATCTATCGATCTGCTAAGGCCTGCTTCCAAACTGCCGAAACTTCTCCATTTCACTCCGTGTTTTATATAATCGTGGCTACTTAGTTTACCTGATATATATATAATTTACCCACCTCTTGCGAGAAACATGACAAATGTCGTGAAGGAGTGCTAGCACATAAATCCTTTGTGTGCTGCAATTATAGCTCCGCAGACACGCAAGTGTATGCTTACGTATCCGATTCTAAATATTTACGTAATTCTTCAGAGGCATAATATGTATGTTTGGTTCTATACTCTTCGAAAAATTAGACATAATTTGACAAATTCTCTTAATTTTGTCCTTGACTGTACTTAGGAACAACAAGTAGCATTTCTGCACAATCTATGATCACTCACATGATATTTTCAAGTTTATCTTCCCACACATTTCTTTCTAAAAAGGAGATTTATGCGGAAAGGGTTTCACTCTTATTGCAAAACCTGAAGGAAAACTGTGCAGTCCACAACCACTATCGATATCGGAAATTTCGTGTTATGCAAATTCTAAGGTATTTTGCTCGGATATGCATTAAAAGCGAAATTTAAAGATGGAAAGAATGGAAGACAATACAAAACGAAGTTATTTTTAAAACTATAGAAGACATTTACAAGTCTGACATAGCCGAAAAGGAAGTTCAGTTGCCGAAAGCATGTAAATGGGTTGCCTCAATACCAGAAGATTTTAACGATGATATCATATGGCTGTTTTATAGAGATTTTGGTGTTTCAATCGATGTACTATCATATGAAAATTTCAAAATTTCAAGTCATCTTTTAATAGAATATGAAGAAATACTTGAGATCTCACTGTAAACCTAAACAGTACTGATGATTTAAATTTTCCCTAACAACTTGACTAACTTTCCTTTATGCGATAACATAGACACTACTTTCCTTTATGCGATAACTTCTCGTATTTAGTACCGGGAAGGGAAGACATTTTTCAAAGAATGTAGACAGATTATTTCATGAATGAACATTGAAAAGTAGCTGCAATTAGTTTTTCAGTTGTAGACCTCAAACGTAGATATGATAGCTCACTAGACGAACATAATTTGATGACTGGAGCATTTGCTCTCATTCCTAGAAGAAAGAAGGAGTTTTACAACAATTTGTTTTTTTAAATTTAAATGAAAAAGTTCGTTGACAATATAACGGGTTTTGAACAAGAGCCACTATTTCCCAGCACAATCATCAATGAATGTACTATAAGGTGCACTAATTTTGCACTATAAGGTATATCTCCCGCCTTCTTCGCATGCCTTCGTAGTGGTCAGCACGCTCGGCGCGTATTCGAGAAGTTCGTGATTCGAGTCCCGGCGAAGGCATTGGTAATTTTTAAATTATTTAATTAAAAAATACCTAACCTGTGTATACAGTGGCGGCCGAACTAAAAAAGGTGGTGGATGGTGATTCTCTACCACCAGGATTTGGCGATTGGGCCCTCCTAATCCCTAGTCGCCCTTTAAAAAGGGGTGTATGTAAGGTAATTCTCCCGCTTTGTTAGCATGTCTTCGTGGTGTAGTGGTCAGCATGCTCGATGCGTATTCGAGAGGTCCGTGGTTCGAGTCCCGGTGAGGGCATTGCTCATTTTTCCTTTCTTCTGCTTCAAAATACCTAATGTATTACAAATTGCAAAATACAGAAAAAGATAAAACACAAATAGAGTTAAAAACCGTTAAAAATATTTTACAAGCAAAATTAGAGTTTAAATTAGTTAAAATTAGGCAGAAAGATTTTTCGGTACACAAACCTTTTGGCCTCACTCGGCAAAAAGACACAGAAGTTGTTGCAGAAAGCGACTTAATAATTCACTATGCTACTAACTTTCAAATGTAAACAAATAACTTAGCAGAACTTAAAACACTTTTAAATTGTTGATAATTCTCCAATTATTGCATTAAGATTAACTAAAGTATAAAAACCTAAACCGGAGCATAAGAACAACGTAATTCATTTACATTTAAAGCCAAAAATGCACTACTTGCCAGAATACAAGAATGAAAAAACTTAGCTCACTGAGCCGGGTAA
>KK119533.1:47932-77724 GCA_000611955.2 Stegodyphus mimosarum | reverse complement strand
CCTGCGTCCGATTGCAACCAGGTTAAATATCTACATGTTACAGCAGCGCAATATACAAAATTTCAACGGTCTGAGGCTATTCTTTTTTTGAGTTATGCAAGATGCATACATATGTATTTACTTATGTATGCACGTACGTACAGAAAGTACAAAAAAATCTGTTCTGTATCTATTGTAAATCCATTTTCAATCCGTTTTGGAAAAAATAGTCCTTTATTCTGTCCTACGTAGAGATGTAACACAAAAACCTCGTTCAAATTTAATCGAGAGCCGTCAAAATGGATTTCGTTGAAATATGACACCGGAAATTTTTCGCGATTATAACACCTCCTTTACTTCGTACAAGGATATTAATAAATGCATACCATATTCAATTAACACTGAGAAGCTAAAATTTTGGGAGGTAATTTTTGAAAAACTATTCGTGCGATTTTTATAAAACGTGGCACCTTGGCATAATTTGAGTTGTATAATCGAAATATGGAAAACATTGAGTACATCATTTCAGAAAAAGTCCGATTTCGTATCAGAATATCTACGACAGAAAAATGCTATATATAAATCTAATACGTATTCTAAGTTACCCTTTCGAGACATGAAAAAAATGCAAGTTAAATTTTGTTAATTGGCCCAACCGAACGGAAGATACAAAACTATTCTATTTTTACTTCTTTGTACGAAATAAAGGAAGTATTGTAATTACGAAAAATTCCGGATATTATATTTCAACGAAAATATCCATTTTTACAACTATCGAAGGCAATTCAACGATGTTTTTGCTTGACATCTGTGCTTAAGTACAGAATAAAGGACTCTTTTTTCCCAAACGAATTACAAAACTGATTTAAAATGGATTCAGAGAGATTTTTTTCTTGACGTCTGTAATTACGTATGTATCTATCTCGTATAACTCAAAAATGAGTAACCTCAGAACGTTGAAATTTTGTGTATAGGACTGCTATAACATGCAGTTGTGTACTTCCTATTTTGGTTGCAATCGGCCGCAACAAAAGTATATAAACATACATATATATATATATACCCACTCTATTACTCGGCTCAGTGCGTTCAGCTTTTTTATTCTTATATGTTGGTATATTGTGCATTTTTTGCTTTAAAAATTATTCAATTATGTTATTCTTATCTTCCGGTTAAGGTTTTTATGCCTTTAGTTAATCTGCATGCAATAGTTGTAGAATTATCAACAGTTTAAAAGTTGTTTAAGTGTGGCTATGCCTATTTTTTTACCATATTAGCCATATTTGTTTACATTTGAAACTTAGAAGAATAGTGAATTAATCAGTTTCTGCAGCTTCAGTGTCGTTTTAGCCGAGTGGAACCAAAGGGGAACTTTTAGTTTCGTGCACCGAAAAATCTGCCTTCTTGCCTGCTGGCCGAATTACTTGTTTTTGACTAGAAACTGTAATTTTAATTGTAAAAATTTAAAAACAAATTTTAGTTGTTTTAACTGTGTTTGGTGTTTTATGTTTCTCTATATTTCTCAATTTTTAATGAAGATATTTTGAGGTTTTATGTATTTTTGCCTTGCCGCGAAGTGAGAACTGAATTAATTGAATGAGAAATCTATTTCTAATGAAATTCGAGGAAATAAATTTAAATGAAATGCAGCAAAATGCGTATAATTTAATATTACGTGGAAGGAAGTCATGTCTAATATGTCTGCAGCAGATTTTTTAAGTTCTAGATGTACCTCTTTTTAGGCTTTTCATTAATTATGTGCTTCACTATTGAGTATTCAAAGAGGATAAAATAATTATTCATAATATTTTCTAACTGACAATGTGATATTTAATTTTTTAAAAAATTATTTTTAAATTAGCACCTAAAATTACATTCATAATAGCAAAAATTTCAAAAAAAAGTATTGCAGGACTATATCATTAATACTTAAAATAACGTGTTGTTATTTATTGGTTATTATGGTACATAATGCATTTTTGAGATTTTTTCAGAAGTCAACTTTTTAATTGTTATTTCAATAGTTTATGTGATGAAGGAAGGTAAACGCGTCAATAGTCTAAATGAAAATTCAGTATACTTCCATATACTTACTTTTGAAATCTTTGCTAACGAGCCCAGGGTTTCACTATTGCTATGGGATCCAGTAGATAAGAACTGTCTGTATCCCTTGATGTCTAGGAAATGTAAGGGCGAGTACAACGTAATACAAAATTCATCAGAAATGAGATTTTACTAGCGTCATTGACAAAACGAATGTGATCATTAAAAGCATTAAAAAAAGCATTTTTGAAGCTTTTTTAACGAGGAGTCTATAGCAACTATTATCATATTACATTGCTGTATTATTTTCAACCTCTTAATGAAACACGTGAGATAATGTCTATTTAAACTCTCCTTGTTTACGAGGACAAACTAAACTAATTTTAGATCCCGCACCGCCTCTAGAATATCTAAGAAAGCAAGTTGATATGCTTAATATCTTGTATCATATAATTTACCGAAATCAAACTGCAACACCTATCATCTATTAGGTTTACTGAGATAAATTACTATGTTTTGTTCTAGTAAGTCAGAGTTAGAAACAATTACCTTAAGAATTTCATTTTGCTTTCTCAAAATGATCCAATAAAACTAAAAGAAACAATAACATTAATTCCTAAAAGTAACATATTAAGCCTTTAGTTGAAATAGAACACTTTTCTTAAAGTTACGAAAGAGGTGAATGACCTGTTACCATGGTAACATCGCATTTTGTTACCCCTATAGTTGTTTCCTATGGAGAAATAGCAAATCGTGTTGGACAAACACATCATAAATTAAGCATGACTGAACAGTTTTTCCTACTAGTTTTATTATGTTTACACTGTTAAAACGGTTTATGAATTTAGCAGTAAGGAGTAGTATTAAAAATATCCTTTTTCGAGAAAAACTGACGTTATTTGAGCTGAATCAACGATTGATCTAAAAGTCCTGTGTTCTAGGATCTAAATTCTATCTTCACTTATTAGTAAACTGACTATGAGACATGAATGAGTGGAAAATGGCAGATGCTAATATTGAGTAGTATAGTTAATTGATAATGTTAACTATCATAGATAGTTTTCGGTCTTTTGAATAATCGCTTAACTAGAATCTTAATATAATTATTTTAAATGCATTTAAATTTGCGGCAGTTTGGTACGTGGAGTTTATCCACCTACATACTCAAAAAAAAAAAATAAGAATACGATATTTTGATTGTGAAACATAAATAGAAACAAAAGATTGCACAATCTAAATATGATTAATTTTCTTCAGTTCAAAAACACATTTTAGTGCACAAAAAGATTTTAATTATTAAGAATTACAAATTAAGAAGTTACAAATTTTTACCGCTATACGTCTATTCCGTCGCTTTTGTAGAAATATGAAGCACTTTTATTAAATTGTTAGATCTCTGTGTTCCTTCACTCGTGAATAACGTATTCAATTTCTATCAGTTCTGTAAATCAAAAACTGCAGATTGCAAAAAGTTCTATTTTTATGTACTTTTTTACTCTTTTCTTCATTTTAAACTGTTGAAAAAGAATTCATTGCTTATATCCTTAAAATGAGAAAGAAACTGCAATACGTTCAAGATTTTGTTAACTTTAAATTAGTAGACAATTACATTGTTGCAGTACTTCAAAGCTAAGATGTAATTGAAATATTCTTCATTCAAATAGAAATTTTCCTCTGAAATTATATATGTAAATAATGTGTTATTAAACATATTACCAAAATAACAGTTGTAAATATTTATGCTTACTACTTATAGTTTATTAGTCTCAGACTTGAGTAACATTATTTTGCAATAAAAATGAAAATCTGAATGAATGATCACCTGATAAATAGATAATATTAGTAGTAAGTTGTTGTTGTTACCAATTTCACTTGTTTGACAATGATCAGCACAAACCCGTGATATCCATTGTGTCAAGGAGTCAAATGCTACTGTCTTTGGCAGGAGCCTTGAGCACCATATAGGTGACAGACACATTTTAGCTGAGCTCCGCTCTTAAATTTTAAGTGAGAGCATCTCGGGGGGGCACTGGCCGAGGGTTTTCAAAAGGGCTTTCGGCTCGCCTTATATTTAGAGTGCCTCTATGTTGCATTGCTGTTTTTAGGTCTTAAGGAATGTAGGAGGGGGGATGAGAGTTGCAATTGCTCTCCTAGGAGCGTCCGAGACACGTTGTATAGCGCTTAGGCCTGTAGGTCTAAATGACCAATTCATCCTATTAATATCATCCCTTTCCAGAAAATCATCCATCATATTAGCCCTATGTGAACGAGCATTGTTGCCCATAAAAATGAACAGAGCCAAGTGCACCACTGTAAAGGCAAACATAGGGCTCGGAGATCTCGTCTATTTGCAAGATGATATGCTGCTTGCGCCTTGTTCACTTCTACTCACAACCAAGCTCGTTTAGCATGGTTTAGAGAACGACTTTGGACCAAGCATCAATGTTCCAAGTTTTGCTGATTTCCACGAATGACACGTAAAAAAACGTGTTATTTTCTGCCTATCTTGAATTTGTTGCCTCTAAGGGCGTTTGAAGTAGACTAAGTGCTTGACCGAAGTCCAGGAGGACAGAACTGGAGATGGATCAACCATCAGTGGGGGACTGTCTTTGCCTTTACAGATGAGTTCCGATTCAGCCTAACCACTGAATCTCGACGTACCTCGAACTGGAGAGAACCAGGAACCTGCTAACTGACCTCGAACATCTGGAAAAGAGATCAATATGATAACGAAGATCTGATGACCTGGGTAGGCATTATCTAGGACATATGAAAAAACGTTCGTGTCTTTGACAGAGATTCTGTGACTGTTACGAGGTATCGAGAAGTAATCTGAGCCCTATGTTCGCATTTTAGACGTATAAGTTAGCTCTCAATTAATTTTTATAGGCGACAATGCTTGGTCACATAAGGTTAATTTGTTGGTTAAGTCTCTATTAACAGAATGTATTGATCAAACAGATATATAAACTAAACTTAACATGTCTTATACGCTGCTAAAAGACTAGCCTTCCCCCTTTCCAAAAACTCTAGGACTTCGAAATGGTATTGCTGCAGGCGTGAAATCGACTTAATTCGCGTTATGAGCTGTATGACTGTTAGAGAGGATCATATCGCTTGATATTAGTCTTCCTGTTTGTTATATTTACAAGCTCTGTTTTAGATCTTCCTGCGTCTTTCTGCATTTTTAAGTAAATGGGTTATTAAAATTCATTTACTTAAAAATAAAATTTAAGTACTAGATTAATCATTACATAAGGACTGAAAAACATCTGGCTTAACTTTCTCCAAAACTATCGTAGATCTAAAAAAGGGCCTTACACATGCCGTCATTTGTTTTCTCTCTGATTAATTACAAATATTATTTACCTATTTATAAATCATATGAAAACTGAAACTTTCAAATTATCATCATTACTGTATTTTTAAACTAATACTATTAATAAGTCTACTAGCGGGCGAGCAGTAAAAATCACTGAACGCTGGTAGTTTGGTCCAGAATTTGAGTGCCAGTGCATGGGCATTTTTGTTGCTTTTCCCCATGTGTAAAACGTGGATAGGTTTCCCTTAGAAACACTTCAAAAGGGCAATCCTCCCTTTTCGTGTAGTGCCTAATGGCCGGAGCATGTAATAAGAATGATAAAAAGTACTACTAATACACACCATTAAGTTTAACTATTTCATTTAAAATATTAATTTAGCTAATCAAAACATCAGATCACGATGTTAATCTAACTATTAATCCAAATGATAATTAATCAAAATATTAATCTAATTTCTCAGCCTAAATATGAATCTAACTATCTAATCAAAATATCAATCTAGGTAATTTAACATTGCTAACACAATTTTCAATTTTCATGCAGTGTTTAATCATTAATGATTATCTACCTTTCCATAAATGATATAATTTTAAAATATAATCATTATTATTTTTACTACTTCTTTTAATCTATTTAATAGTCACAAACTAAATGCACCCATAATTTTAACTAAAATGGCATATTGCGTAAAATGATTTGAAAATGTTAGCTAAAATATTTCGTAGTTAATAATGTATAAGCAATTCCATCTAACCCAGTTAACGCAAAATTGTGCCAATAAGAGGAAAAGGTAGAGAACATGAAAAGTAATTGACATAAAATAACCAAATTAAGGCCAGCAATAAATAGATGAACAAATTCTTCTTTCGACTTGAAAAATATGAAAAGGATTATTCCGCATTTCGAAGACGTCATTCCAAGAATACATTCTCCACACAGATAATATTATTACGAGAAATGAGGTCGCTTGTGACAATAAAAATTTGAATTTCTCAGAATTAACATTTAGAGCATGAAAAGAGCAAATTTATATAAGAAGGAGCAAAAGTTTCACATTGAATTCTGTTTTTTCGATGAATACGTGCCTGTATTATTATCAAAACAAAAAATTGTTAACTTATCTTACAATAAGTTGTTAAGCATTAAGTGGACAGTTCTAAATTAATGGCAATAAGACAGCAATTGGAAGAGATATTTTCACTGGTAAAATAATTCCCTAAACGAGTTCAGCAATTTTAAGTCCATTATTTTTTCTGAATATTAACATAAATATTTTCAGTCATATTCTGCAAAGATTAAAATTTTTCAGAATCTTTATAAAAACTTTCAGATCCTCAGTTTTTAATTAACTATAAAAAATAAAAAGTGAAAATAGATGTAAAAGGAATTTTTCTCACCTGAAATGTTACCGGATTTTTAGATTCATTAAGAACAGTTTTTGTTTTTAGAATCTCCAAATCTTCACCAAGTCTCTGGTAAAGGAATTGAAAAATAAATCAATAATATATAAAACTTTCATGACGATAAATCATCTGCACTTACCAGTAACATAACACATATATATTGGCTAAAGTACGATTCAAAACGCTATAAATTAAATGTAATATAATTTTTTTCTTTTAAATTTAATATAGAATGGTAAAAATATTTACAAGTTTCTTTTTCTTTAACTGTAAACAAACTTCTATTTAGCTGCAAACAAAGAAACCAATAAAAAAAATTCTTAAGTTCTAAACAACGGTATTATCACTTGCATGCGGATTAAATTTCGAAAAGTAATGTTCTCGAAAAGAAAAGCTAATATACGAATTGATAGATTCTTTTGATAAATTTTTGCAGCCACGAAATACACTGAAGATTAACATTTACTGACTAACGTTGTTCTATTATTTTGTACAGAGATGTAATAGATAATCAAATGACATTTGTCATTATAATAGCATTTCTTCTAAGTAGGATTCAAATATACCTGTCTAACGCTATTTCATATCGAGCTATTTCTTTGGTACCGGTAATTTATCGACTAAGACTGTTAGCTATTTTCTCGCTCCTTACTAGAAATAGGAATAACCGATCTTTTAAGGGATCAGATTGGAATCGTGCGCTCACTAAAGTGAATCAGTTCTTTTTTACGATTCACCGCTCACTAACAATGATAGTGACGAATACGCTCGAAACGAGAGTAAATCAAAACCGGTGCGCAAAGATGTGAGAAAAGAAAAATGAATCGAAAAGGAATGGGATCGGTGGAATCAACTCCATCAAACCGTTTACTCCGTTAAACCGTTACTGGACTGAGTTCTTTCAACTGCTTTGAGATTACCTAAAAACCACCTTTCTGCATAGAACTAACAATAAAATTCTCGAATAAAAAATGCTCCAAAAGTTAAAAAATAACGTAAACTACATTTTTGTCAAAAATTACATCACTTTTGTTTGTTACTATAATTAATATTATTTTGTTACTAATGCTACAAAACGAAAGGCAATGTAAAATACCTAACACTAGAACTACTAGAACTACCAGTACTACAAAAAATACAATGTAAAATTGCTTAACGCTAAAAACTTGATAAAATATAACAGTCTACTACCAAAAAAAAAATGGTTCCCTACGACAGGTGGTTTCTTTTAACAGTATATATTTTGCCCTGCTTTTGAAATGATCCGTTAGTTCGCAGAGCACCGAAATAGCCAGGATACATAATCGTTTTAAAACAAATTGATACAACAGGTGATATATTAGCTTTCGGAACTCCCATCGCAATAAGGGGTCATTACTTCTGTGTAAATCGAAATACCCAACAGAGATACCAAAGTTGAGCAGAAGGAGAGCGAGAGCTAAAAGCGAAAAGAGCAAATAATCAAGACTCCGCAGGAGCCAGATATGCGGCTAAAGATGGAACATCGGAACGATGAAAATAATGAATACTCAAGACTCCAAAGGAGCTAGATGTGCGAGTAGAGAAGGAACGCCGAAGCGAGTACCTATAGTCCAAGGTCCGTAGAAGACGGACCTTACCCGTAGTCCACCTACTTTAAGCAGATCCTCGCACTGTCGGATCGGAAAAAAAACTCAGCCCATTTGCAAAAAGAGGTGGTCAGCTTTGCAGCGATCCACCGGTTTTCTTATTACATTGTTTTTTTTTTTAATACTAGATGGAACATAAGCAAATCCAAAGCACAAATTTATACACACACATACACGCATAAAAACATGTCAGTGACGTTTTCAGCTAATAGTAAAGGAAAGAATGTTAGTGGTTACATAAGAGGAATAAAATTTTTTGACATTCTTCCTAACTACAGCTCTCCGTGAACTGTTAAAGAACTGCTGCTGTTCCGTTTTCGCTGGATCGCTGATCATTCGCTCAGTAAAGTGAATCGGTTCTTTGAATCAGTTTCGGAATGGATCGTCCAATTCTAATCCTTAACGCCTTTCTTCCTAGTGTAATTCGAGCTAGTAGTCGGCCCATTCTCGATGTGTTGCAATTAAAAATAGAATTATAATGCAAACACGGTTTGACAAAATTAAGAAATATTTCTTTTGTATCGGAGCCGTTTCAGAACAGTGCCGACATCATGTCCAAAATAGGCTTCTAGTCTGTTCAACAGATGGCAGTACTCGCCAAACTTCTTTTGTAATTCTATCTTGTAACTGTGCATGCACTACCTTTGTCGAAACAAAAGTTTTTGTATGATAGCTGAGATACTCGAAGCTGCACGCAAAATTTGATCTGCAAATAAGAGTATATTTTTGTAAAAAATGGCATTCTTTATTCTCTAATGCTATACACATGCTATATCCTTTATTCTCTAACTCTATGTATTTGTAAAGATTTAAATCTGATTTTCGAATGCATTGTGAGAGTGATCCCGACACTTTATGAAAGATCGCCACTGTTTGAAAAGAAAGAAATCTTTATAAAAGTTCTCCAACATAAGGTGTCCTCTCTCTTACGAAGATCAGTTTCTTACTTGAAAGCAATAACATTTCTAAGGATGCAGGCACTTTGTTGCAAATCCGTTTTTCAATTGATTTATCGATTAATTTATTAACCGTTTCCTGGAAGCAGGGACATATATCTCCCCCGCATTTACTACATTTATAAGGCTAAAAAAAGTTAGCTTACTATGGAGATTTAAAATTTGGTGCTTGTTTTAAAATTTTCAGAAAATGGCAATCTTGTTGAGTTGTTTTCCTGATCCTTACTGGCTGAATAGTTGACTTAAATGGTTTCAGTACATGAAAAAGTGGTCTCTATAACTCACATGAAAAGATTAAGCAGAAGATGTAATAAATTTATATCACATTTATGGAAAATCTCTTTACTTTTAAACAATTTTATAAAATAGATGAATTTGGTAAATGGGCCTGCATCTCTAACAAAAACACTGTATTTTCATAAAGGTATCCAGAAGTTTCTACTGGCCACAGTGAATTTGAACAAGTTGCAGTTTGTGTTTGGGGAATTTATAAGGTATTTCTCCCGCCTTCTTTGCATGCCTCTGTGGTAAAGTCACGCTCGGCATAGTCAGCACGCTCGGCGCGTGTTCGAGAGGTCCGTAGTTCGAGTCTTACCGAAGGCGTTGCTTATTTTTCCTGACTCCTTCTTTCAAATAAATCCTAATGACTCTCCAGTGGCGCCCAAACTAAAAGGGTGGTGGATGATGATTCTCCACCACCAGGATTTTCGCGATTGGGTCTCCGAATAACCAGTCGCCATTTAAAAGGGAGAGTATGTAAAGTATTTCTCCCGCCTTCTTTGCATGACTTCCTGGTGCTCGGCGCGCATTCGGGAGGTCCGTGGTCCGAGTCCCGGCGACGGCGTTGCTCATTTTTCATGACTTCTGCTTTCCAATAAATCCTAATGGCTCTACAAGCTAAAGTTGCAGGAAGGGAGCTCATACCATATTCTTTTAAAATGATCCCATCCTGTTTCTTTTGACAGCATTAAGTTGCTGAAATTGATAATAGCTTTATATAAAAGGGAGCTTTATCGATATTAGTATCATTATTTTATTTATTTGTTTTATTTCTTTCTTTGTTGTTTTTCTGTATGATAACTGTAGATACCTCAGTATTTTAAGTTTTTCCATGATTCACGTTTTCTTCCTTCGTATAATTTTCTTTTGCTTACGTCTTTTTACGTATAAAACTTTCAAAAATTATTTTTGGGGTATGAGTCTTATGAAAGCAACTTAAAATTTATATATAGTGGTCTCCTGGAGGGTACTTTTCCTATAAAATAAATCAAAATTTAGAATACAGCCGAACATTCATAAACTATTGTGAGATGACTGAATAAAAGGAAAATGTCTCAATAACATCACTGATAAAAATCATAGTTTTTAAATTTCGACCTATGAATGAGGAAATCAAAATCAGCTAATGAAGCATGTCAGTTACTTTGAGAATTTTAAATTTGGGAACTTCACTAATTTCAGACGAATTTGTAGACATATATGATTACACATATGATACAATTTATATTAAAACTGATTCAACGAATTCTATCTAAGAAGAGCTATTTCTAAGAAGAGCGGCAACGATTCCAAACGATTTTGGTTTTCACCTGAAATGATTAGCTTATGAAAGTGATGTTCAGTACCTCTGTCTGTATTCTAGGAATACTGGTCTCTTTTAGAGGCGATGTGCGGGACGCTGATTTCACGAAAGATTTCATTGTATATTCATGATAGATTTTATTGCTTATTGATAAAATAGCTTACATTCTAAAATTAAAATGCTTTTTACAGCAATAATTAAAACATTCGATATAAAATCAAGAAAATGCAATTCGTATATCAAACTGCTAAAAAACTGAGAATTTTAAGTTAATTTTTTTCAACTCTCAGGTCACGCAGATTTATATAGGCATACTTATATTAGGGGCGGCATATTAGTTAGGAATGCCTACTGCGGTACCGAAGTGCCCGGGTTCGAATCTCAGAGATTGCATAGTGATCCAATGATAGCTTATTAGGTGCCTCCATAATAAAATGGCCACCACTTCTGGCATTAGGAGTGGTCAATGCTGAATAGGCAAGTGCCCGCCGTTATTTGATTATGGCAAAGCTCGCAAGGGCTACCTGCCTAAAGGTAGGGATGCTACGGTGAAGATTTTTTAAGAGAATTTAGATGGCATCCATGATACACCTAAGGAAAACCACGAAGACTCTCATGCAGGCACCCTGCTCGCCTGGAATCGAATCCAGGTCAAATTACCAGCATTTAGCGATTTTATCGTTCGGTTGCTAGATAGCTGCCTTTATTTATATAGATTTTCTAAGTAGACAAGATGTAAGATTTATAGCTAAAATAAAAACAGATGGTACATTTAGATCATCTATGTAGCGTATATTTAGACCACCTGTTCAAATAGAAAATAATATTAGATGGAAGATTTCATATGAAACTGTAAAGATTATACGTAACTTTTCATAATTTATAAACTTCATATTTAGAGCTGATACAAAAGATTCATTTATTTTCCTGCCTCTAGACACTATTACGTACATTTGGTTGAATATGTTGCACGAGAAGGTCATGTATTTTTAAATAAAACTCGTTTGGAGAACACTAAAAACTTTGTTTAGTTTTTTATTTTGTGTAGATTTTTAGTTGAATCAGCAAATGTTCTTTCATATTTTCAAAATGTAGTTAATGCATTGTTCCTTTGCCAAACTATGACTTTTCCTATGAGAGGAAATTGTTTTCTCTCCCCCCCATTCGATCCAGAATCTTTTTCAGTTCCTTTCCTAAACTCTTCCATTAATCCTACATCATTAATGTTATGTAAAAAGTTAAAACAAACATTTAGGTGTAAATAATTCTTTCAAAAAGAAATATCATCTATGTCGACAGCCAATAATATAAACTGAAATGATAGACTATAAATCATCTACAGAATTACATTATTATTCATAGAACGCAACAGAGGCCGCCTGTTAGTGCCTCCACAATAAAATAGCAACCACTTCTGGCCTTACAAGCGGCTAATGCTGAAGAGGCAAGTGCCCGCCGTTATTTTATTACAAAATGCTTTCAAGAACTACTTGCCTAAGGGTAGAGATGTCTGATTTGTACTATTTTTTTATTATATTATTATTTATTATATTATCTATATTATTATTACATTGAGTACTTACTACAGTTGCGAGCTTTCTTGTGTTCTCAGAATACGTTCTCGTGTTTTCGAAATGCACTGAAGAATGCATGCATGAAACATTGAGGTGCGAGACTGTTTTGTGAAAATTACTACGAAATGTTGTGGAAACTGATTCGTAGCCACTTTATATAAGTTATAATTCGCCTGCGGGTTGTAACTATCCAAGAATTAATGATTTTATATAAAAAATCAGTGGCTGCAGAAATTTAAAAAATGTGAGCCTATTTCAAAATAAAGGTATTCCCCATTCCATATTTTAAATATGAATGTTTTTGACAAGCCAGGGGACATTTAAGTAATACCTGAATATTATTTTGAAAAATTTGAAGAATTATCTTACGGACGTTTCGCAAACTGAGCTTCGAGAAAGGTAAAAGTCTGTGACAAAAAATGTTATAATAATAATTTTGTGACACAGACATTCAGTCTGGTTTGACAATTTGAAGCACAGATTCAAAATAGAATAGAGCAAGTATTTTGTTATGTTAGTTTTGTGGTAGCTGTTTGTGAATTTAAAGAGACACCTTGTAATAATAAATATCATCTGTCTCCTGTTAATAGACTGTATATTTGAATCCATGTAAACAATCTACAATTTAAAATTGCATCCTTTTAGATAAACAGAAATCATCGGCATAACGAAGAAAAGCTATGAGTTTTCAAATTAACCTAGATATCGTATTTTGTCAAAATGTTTTTTAAAATCAACAAAACATACCTGTGTTATTTCTTTCCAGTTAAAATTTTTGAAATCTTAATAAATTTTAAGCACATGCAGGATGGAACCATCACAAAACTCAAAATTATGTAGTGTAATAAAATTGTTATTATTGATGAAATCATTTAAAGTAACTTTTATGGCACATACTTAAACGCCTGTTGTCAAACTGAATATCTTCTGGAATTTTCCTGTCGGCAAACATGATATCCTATTTTTGATTTCAAAGGGAGAAGAACAATGTTACGAGTTCCGATGAAGAGTCTTTGAAAAAAATGGGGAGAAACGTTACCCCATCGCTTCAGTGGAATTTAAAATAAAATGGAGAAGCCTTACTAACTCGAGAAACGGCCTGGCTGGATGGTTGTTTTTCAGAATTTTTGCCAGTGTGTAACATTAGTACGAGAGAGTTTCCTTTAAAAAGTCCTTTATGAAGGCATCCCTTTCCCTAGGCAGCTATCTTTGGCGTGTTTTGTCGTATGTAATCTAATCATCCACCAGCGGCCGAGCGGTAAAGTCGCTCAATACTTATAGTTCCATCTAGAGTTCGAATCCCGGCGAACGGGCTGGCTGCATGAGTGTTTACATGCTTTTCCCCATATGTAACATGTATACGTGCCAATTTCTCTTAAAGTGCTACACGAAGACATTCCTCCCTTAGGCAGATAATCCTCGTGAGCTTTGCCGTAATTAAATAAACCAAACCAAATCAACCAGTAATCTAATCACAAAATGGGAGAAAAAAACCCGACGTTAGGTCCACTCTTTTAGTTTAAAGAGCCCCTGGATGCGAAGGATTAGTAATGGAAGTCGGAGGATGTTATATAACAAATAAAACAAGCAAGAGATTTTTATACACATACATATTTTATTTAATATTTTGTTATTTATGGCATTTATTCATTCAGAAGGAGCCTATATAAATTTCACCCTTCTCATTGGCGGGAACTTTAGCTGATTTATGCTCGGTCACTACTCAGGCCGGAAGTGGAGGCCACTTTATTGTGGAAGCACCTAAATAGGCCACCGTTACTTCTGGGCCACTATTACCTCCTGTGAAGGGACCGGAAAACTACAACCATGCCTTCTTCCGGATTCAAACCCGAGCCCTTCCCCGCAGTAGACTCCCCTATCCACTATACCACCTGAGTGGTAACTAAATAAAACTGGTCAACCTGCAGTTATATTCCTAGTAAATGTTAAATATATAAATGAATTGCTACGTGTACTTGGACAGTTATTTGGCAACATGTTGAGATTAAAATGATGTTCCATAAAATCAAATGCCTTTTCATTTCGTTTGACGCCTGCATTGAAATCTCCCATCATAACAGGGACATCTGTATCTGCAGTAAACTCCTCATCGATTAATAAAGTAGTCTCAAAATATTTCATCAGTGCACTAAGCAAGAACATTATAAAATCTCCTGAGTTAATAGTTGGATGAATATATGTGGATGCAAGAATAAATCTTGACTCTTCATTAACAATTACATCACTCATATAAATATCGCCTTATTCTGAATCCTGTATTATATTACGTTGCTAACAGTAAATTTTGTTGGTACGCAATTTGCTACACTCGTCAAATTTCTATAAATCGCAGCACCACTAGCTTAGCCAAACAAAATAAAATACAGGACAGGACAGGAATAAGTGTGGGAAGCACCAACATATCGCCATTGGCAGAACTGGTGTCTCTCCTTCACACTAACCGTCTTGAGAAGAACACCTCCACGGGGCGCACTTACGCCAACCATCAGTGTTAACTGAAAAGTTAGCATCAGGGCATACATAACTTGTGGTACAGAGCATGGCCAGGAGATGCAGTTGCTGGTGACAATGACATTACAATACAATACCATACATTGCAGTTAAATGTGAAGTATAAATATGAATACATATGCACACTTAAACACAAATAAACAAATAGAATTGAATGGAAAACATTAAACATAAATATCTTGGTTAAGTTAATGTGGTATTAATGTGATGTAATTTGGGAGAGTGTAATACATGTTTGGGAATTGCATAGTGGGTGTCGTCGGTTTAAGTTGATGGGTATGCACAGTGTGCAGTGTCAATACGGAGTTACAGTTCAGAGATGGTTCACAGTTCATGAAAAGTTCATAGCTTGAGTCATAGTACATACATACAGTTGAGTTTACCAGTACCAGTTATGCCATTTTTTGATGTGCATAACTGTGGTCGTATTATGTAGGTGCTAAATCAGTACCGGCCTTGATACATTAAGATATTCTATTGTATAAGATAATCTATAATGCCCCCCCCATTGGAGAACTGGTGTTTGTGCCAGAGAAGAAGAAGAAGAAGCACTTATATCAGTTATGGTACAGACAGTTCCAGACCGTGCCGATGCAGTGTGTCAGTTATGTTTTTGATATTAATGTGAACTTTCCGGTGCTTTATCAGGAAGTGGTTGAAGTCGGTTCCTGGTGCTGTAGGATGGCAGATATGATGATCCGCTGTTATTGGGCATTGGAATAAATAATGGTCTGGATCACTCGGATTGCCACAAACGCATATTTCGGTCTCTGAAAGGTTTCGTTCATAGAAGTACTTTGGGTACGGTTCATGACCAGAGATATACTGAGAGAGATAATAATTATAAATGGTGCGTTCAGTATCGACACATGGGAGAAGTGAATGCATTCTTCTGCCTTGTGGTCCTTGATCCCATTGTCTCTGCCACTGTTCTTTGGCCATCACTTTTAACGTAAACTTCAGTGCGGAGCGTGGCCATGGGATGTGGATGGTAGTGCCTGACTGTTCGAGGGCTGCTTGTTTTGCCAGGAAGTCTGCCCTTTCATTCCCGACACAATTGCTATGACCTTTCGTCCATGAAAGAACGAAGTTCTTTTAGCTGGAATTGATAATTGTTTGTATTTGTCGGGCTATTGGTGAATTTGTGCAGGGATTTTTAATAGCATAGATTGGTGATTGGCATAGATTGGTGATTGGCTGTCCAACAGCAACTGCACATAAATATCTTGGTTAAGTTAATGTAGTATTAATGTGATGTAATTTGGGAGAGTGTAATACATGTTTGGGAATTGCATAGTGGATGCAGAAAATCAATATAGTGTGAGTTTTTTATTGTGTCCGTTGATATCACTGACGATATGAATTGTGTCCGTTGGTAGTTGGTGGAGCTCTTGCATACTGTAGAGGATTGCTGTCAATTCAGCTTGGTGTACGCTGTTTAAATCTCTAAGGTGTCCTTGCCATTCTCAGTGTGAGCTATGGTTGTATTGGATGGGGCTAGCGCTGCCAACCTTTTGTTCGATCTTTGAGCCGTCAGTGAAAGCCGTGTATTCCGTTGTGGGTGGTGGTTTGCCAAAAATGCAGTGCAGGTTTTAAAGATTCAAAGCTGGGTGATGAAAGTACTTTTTAGGCCGATCTTCATAGTCTGTTGGATGGAATGTGGTATCATTGAAGTTGGCTGTTTTCTTGAGTTCGAGGACTATTGCGGAGATTGCGTCCATTTTTGCTTGGATTGGGAGCGGAAGCACGCCTGCCAGTGTCTGTAGGGCGTTGTTAGAGGTAGTTGAGAATGCTCTGGTGATATTTATAAGGAATGTATGGCGTTTAGGACTCGCAACTTTCTGGTGGTCATAGGTATTGCCCAAATGGCGGCTCCATATGTGATGATCTTGTTCACCACGGTTGTGAGTAGTATTTCCATAATTAGGTGGTTCAAGCCCCATGAAGCCCCGTTCACACGAGGGCGTAAGTGTCATAAGTGGTTAAAACCGAGCACCGTTGCCAAGGCAACCAGTCTGTGCTACGTCACAAAATCTGGTTTAGGGCTCAGGGCTTAAGGTTCACGATTCTCAACTTTACGCCGAGTTTGGGATAAGCGTCAACCAATCAGAGCGAAGCTAAAACGAAGCGGGAAACTGTCACATCGAACGCGACATTTTTTTTTAATATGGAGCGCGTCGTATCTGATGAAATTTTAATCGCTACGGTCCAGAACCATCCCTTAATTTGGGATGCAAGATATGGATCACAGAAATCTGAACCTCGTTCAGAAAGCCTGGGAGATGATTGCTGAGGATACGAATTGTGGTGGTAAGTAAATTTTTTGCTCTTTTTGTTTTGTTATTTATATCGCTAGGTCTTAATTAAATCGCATTCATATTTAACTTGTCTCTTGCATACATGCTTTTTTTTAAAAAAAGTCCATTATTAAATTTGATTTTGTAAATTAAAAGTTATGTCTGTCATTATTGTGCTTATATGATTATGGGTATATGTAGGATACTGTGAAGGATTTAGATATATGTATGTATACATGTGTGTAATGCATGTATTTTAGCTTACGGTATTTAAACCTATAGTCCGTAAAATTTATGAAACATGCAGAATTTGAATTTCATTCAGCAATAAACATGTAAATGATCATCATTAGAAAACCTAGTAACAGTGTCAGAATGCAATTTTATTTGAATTTCCAAAATATAAACAATTTGTATTTTAACTGTGTATAACACAAGAAGAAAATTTGAACTTGATTGATATTGCTTAAAAGATCTACAGCTATTTTCGGAAAATGAAAGTAAAAATTAAGATACGAGTATATAATACTGTTATATAAATGTATCTGAAACAAAGATATGCAAAAGTCTCAAATCTGCATTTTTGGCTGTTTTCATTTATCTGTATTATTTTTTACGTTATCACAGAATAAAGTTCACATAATAAGAAAGAGAAACCTATTCAGTGAGGTGAAATCAAAGAAAACTCAATTTTACTGTATCATTGACTGTTTTCAAGCCTTTTAAAATTTCCCTTTATCTTTATTTATGTATTTAAATTTCTTTCAGTGTCATAGAAAGAAAACAGTGTAGTAATTTTTGAAGAAGCTTAAATTACAAATGAATGTGTATGCCATGTTTATTGAATAAAAAGAAAATAATTTATTTCAAACTAGTAAGGATTGTCTTCAGAGCTTGTGCTATTTTCATAGTGTGAGTTTTTTATTGTGTAAGTGGTGAATCCAGTTAAACTTGTTATTAGTGGTGAGCCCGAGGTAGCTAATCGTTTTCACGCATCGGATACTGTGGTTGTCTATTTTAAATGTGGGATTTCGAGTTATAGTACGTCCCGGTTTGTGAACAATCAGTGCCTGCGATTTTTGGTGTGAGATCTGTAGTTTTATTCTTTTGCACAGAGCGTTAAAAGTTTGAACGGTGTTATTGCAGTTTTTCTGGAGTTGTTCTCTGGTGCGGCCGTTGATGATGAAAGCTACATCATCTGCAAATGCTACGATTTTTGTGTGGGCAGGCCAATGATGGTCGATAATATGGTTAAAGGTGAAATTCCAGAGATCCGCGCTCATACACGATCCCTGTACACATCCTCTTGCTTGTTGCCTTGTGATGACCGAGTTGTTGTGGAGTACTATGCTTTTTCTATTGCGCAGGTAGTCAGTTGTTGTTAGATAGAGGTTTCTTGGACACTGAAGGTCTCTGAGGGCCTGCTTGATAGCAGGCCACCAGAGGGAGTCAAAAGTATTAAGAGCGGTAATATGCCACAAACATTAACCTGAATATCAGTCCGTGATAAATTTCGCAGAAGTAAAATGTTGAAGACTAGATAAACTTATAAAATGAAAGCACTACGAGATTTTCTACTAAAATGATAGCAGCATTTATCCGACACATATTTATAACTGCGAAACAAAATGCAAAATAAAACGTAAACAACAACATGCGCTCGTATGCACACTTTCAAAGATTCAGCGTCACAAGAGCAATAGAAGCTCATTGGTCCATTTTCCAAACCCCTCCCTCAGTGGCGATACTAATGTGCACTTGTAAATTATACTAACCGTGAGCTCTGGCGGGAATTCTACATAAAATGATTTACTGTAGCGTTGATATGCAACAAACATCAGCAAAGTTGGAAGCGTTTGAAACAGTCAACAGTTTCAGGTAATAATATCAAGCTGGTGGGTATTATTATGAATTGTAATTAGGTTTGAAGACTACTCTACAACGCATTTTCTCCCTCCTTTCTGCATGCATTCGTGGTGAAACGGTAGCACACTCGAGAGGTCCAGATTGGAGTCCCGGAGAAGGCATTGCTCATTTTTCATCTCTCCTGATTCAAATAATCTAACGACTCTAACACCTTCAAATAGAACTTTCTCGTTTCCTATACTCATAACACTGTCATTACACGATACAATCAAACATTTAGCCACATTTATCACTCAACCTACAGTTCAGCTCCATTTCATTTTACTGAAATAATCATGTCAAAAAAATTTGGTATTAAGAGTCAATTATTGCTGTTAAATAAGCAGTCGTTGAAACTTATTCTGAAAAATTTTTAATGTTATTTATGAAAGGGGTAAAGAGAAAAACAGTTTCGAAGGCCAGTTACTCACTTGCGGTTTTTTTGGTGGGTGCATCTTAATAAGACTTTCACTCTTTCGGGAGGCTGAAAGATCCATTTCTGCATCTGAAAGAATACAGAAAAATTCTCTCAGTACTTACATTACAAGAAGACGCTTTTGATATTCGGTATTTTCAGTTAGTATGAATGTTAACTGACAGACATTATAAATAAACATTAAAAAAAAGAAAGAAAGAAAATCTGAAATGCATTTAATGGTCACCCAAAAGCGTTTGTTAAGGTTTTTTACGCTCTTGAGCTCTTTGTTTGCCAGTCTGCTGTCATACTCACTTACCTCTTCTTTCTTTCTTTCTTTATTTTTTGTCATTTTAGCTTTATTATTAAGCATCGTTTTCTTCGCACTTATGCTATATATAATTCCAGAGCAAAATTACAAAAATTTTAAATGCAGCACAACAGCATACGTTTAGAATTCCTAATGTAGAATTTTTGGCATATATTTTTCTGTTTTTTCAGACTTTTCGCAGTTTATCATATCAATGTTCAGTTTTCTTATTAAGATGGCTTTACAAACTTTTTTATAATTTTTTAATGTTAAAATTTTGTGTGCTTCATTTATTTATCAAATATCACGTTCTTGGCTCTTACGCCATACAAAATTAGAGTTAACGGCAAAATCACAAAATATTTAAAAGCAGTATAGCTTTGGAATTCCCGATAGAGAGACTCGCGCTTGGAGATCAAAATGGTTTTTTTTCCTATAGAATTTTCCCTGTTCGTTTTGAAATCTGTTAATCAAAAATTCGTTTTACAAAATATAAATAGACAATAAAACAAATTCGAAATTACAAACTCGGGCTTCCAAGTACCCGTGTTCGGTTCGAGGATTATGTTAATATTTGATGTAATTCTATGTACCATTGTTTTTTTCTCAGTGTGAGGAACATACGTACATTCATGCAGATTTTTCCTAACTTAATTTATTTAAATATAATACAGGACAATAATATTTGTTGGCAACGATTTGAAGAGTGAAACGGAATTTATAGTGAACCGACGCAAAATGCCGATTCGAGACTAATAGCCCTTCTGTGGTAACGCCCCTTTAGGATAACAATTGCTCAGTATCTACGTCGATTTTGAATTATATATTATATATGATTTGTCTTAACACCAGAAGAATTCAGTTGCTTTACGAGCGAAAATAATTCTATCTGGGAAAAATTTTAATCGCGATCTCCCCTTAAATTTAAAAAGTAATAATACAAAAAAATGAAAACTTTCTTGAAAATATTTTATTAATTATAATTATATACATTCTTTTTCATTAAAATTTATTTTTAGAAGGATAATAAATTTGTGCGGTTCAACCCTTTTATTTAACGACCGTTAAATGGGGGGAACGTCATATACAGAGATAAACGATTAATCGCTTGAGTGCGTGAACAGAGTAACTCAAGAAAAGAAGGGTTAACTACCCTTTATTTTTCAAAATAAGATTTAACACAGTCAGCTCTTATCTCAGAGCGTACAGCAAAGCCTCCACTTGGGCTTGAACTCAAAGTAATAAGAACTAAACGTTAACTAATGCTTAGCTAAAAAGATATAGCCGAAGCTATGAAGACTGTAAGTAGTTGGTCCCTAAATGTCAATTAAGTAGGCGAAGCTTTCAAGGGCCTAAAGTACGGCCGAGCGTAGTAATAGCTTAGAGAGAGACGTAGCCCAAATGCAAACACGCGCTCGTCAGAAACTCTGGCTCTCTAAAGAAGTTAGTGAAACTTCGACTTAAATACGACTGTTACTCATTTGCTTTAAAAGCGATTCTGAAAACATATCCTGGTAGGAAATTGTAAGCTGAAAATAGAAAGGATAGGAAAGTAGCTTTAACTAAAGATAGCTGTTAAAAACTTAGGATAAACATTACAAATTAATCAAAAGAATCTAACAACTGAGCAAATCAGAAAAGTAAATCTCTCTAAAAATTGTTGCTGTTTGAAAGAGCAACAATTTTTATAGTGATTTATTATTCTGATTTGCGCGTTATAATGCTCTATTCCTTTTAATAATCCACAGAAGGAAGAAAAGGGTAAAATAGTTGAAGAACGAAATAGATCGTTTAAAACAACAGAAACACATAATTTCAGCATATAAACAGCTGTGTCATTCAGAGCTTCATTAATATAAAATTGTCAGGTGTTTCGATTATTTTCATAATTCTCCATCAGGCAGAACAGATGTTTTTCCGATGAAAGCTACTAAACACATTTCCGTTTTATTACTTTTAAATAAAACGATCAGGGTTTCTTGATTAAACGAATAAAACTCTATTCTTACATAAATGTTCAGTTTTATGAGATTAAAAATTTAACTTTCAGGAAAGTTTCCATTCTGTAATCGCAATTTAATTTCTTCTAGACTGCTACTAAAATAAAACTACAATTATTCAAAAATGTTCTTGGATTATTGGTAGATTCTCTGGACAGAATGTTCAGTGAATAAATGACTCTTGGTGTTAAAGACAGGTGAAAATGTTATTGACAGTTTATTACCGGATAATAAATGCCCATTTAAACGAAATGAGGAAATAAAACAAACGCACGAGCTATAAGGGAAAAGAATTAAATTTTTTTGTCTGTGTATGGGTATAGTTTTACAGAATTAAGGAAATTAACATAAAGTAGTGCCGATAAGAAGTATATCAGATAATGTAAATTTACATTGCAGAGACATTAGGTACTTTGGAAGCAGGAGACATGAAAAGTGAGCAACGTCTTCGCCGGGAATCAAACCTCTCGATTGCGCGTCGAGCGTGCTGACTACTACACCACGAAGGCATGCGAAGAAGGCGGGAGTAATACCTTACAACATCACCACCTAAAATTTTTTTGAAACTTTAAATTACTTGCCTATTAGTCTCTTAATTATTTATCTTTTTCTTAGAATTAATTCGATTTTAAAATAGTTTAATCCAAATGATTCACATCGCATAAATTTAATCTCACAAGGAAGAGATATTCATAACTCGGTTAAAACAACTTAGCGGTTTCAATCCATAATTATATTTCTGGTCTATAATTATATTTATCATACAACTCCTTCAAGCGTATAGATAATTTTATTTATGAAGAATGTATGAAATCTCAGATTGTGACCTTATTATGAACCAAGAATTCAAACGTCTCATCATTTTATAAAACTTAAATCAACTGCCAGCTCTAGACTTGATTCTTACATTAGTCTTAATTCCAGAAATACTGTGACTTAAATTATTTATTTCAATGTTTTAATAATGGCAATAATTTCTAATTTCATTAGCTTGGAATTTAATTCAATAGGCACCAGAAGTGGTCGCAACTATTATCAGCAGATGGCATCACACAGTCAGTGTGAACACTGGATGTGAGATCAAAATGTTGTATACATTTAGAAAAATAATTTAACTCGAACTACAGACTGATCTCGCTTTGAGGGTACGTGTATTTGTGTATGATTTAAAAATCTCGTAACGTCGTAGGGTATCGTTTTAGTTTCTAACCAGTTATTTTATGTTAACTCGCTTTCCTATCTTTCTCATTTCCATTTTCCTGCCAGAATGTAAATTTTTAGCTTGCATGATATCCAAATGAAATCGAAAGATGAGAGTATTTAAAGGAAAGTTTTAGAAGGTAGAATCAGAACATGTTCTGCCTGCTGAAAGCCACGTTGCTAATTTGATTCTTGCTAGTATTCTGCGGCGATGAGTTATTCTCGTCATTAGGCTTGTTACGCCGACTTTAGATCAGGGCCAGCTTGTGCGTTATTCTGATTGAGCAGCCGTTAGGCTAACTTACTTTCTTAGTTTTAGTTAATCCACTACCTTTGATTTAATCCATAATTGTTGGCTTTTGTAAGCATGATGGGTACCGTCTGTTAACTTTTATTAGAATCAAATTAAAGGGTCTTTTGCACCCTTTTCTTGTCTCTGTGGTACTTACAATACATAGTAATAATTCACTAATAGTCTCTACAACGTTTCGTACATTACATGTTAGCAAGGAAGATGAAATGTCACAGCATCATTCCAAAGATTAATTAAATTTTAAAACAAACTAAAAGCCATTTCTGATTAGAGCTTAGTGTAGAAATAAAACTGCTTAACTTGATTTTCGTGTTCGCGAACAGTAGCAACGTTGGCTGCTCAAATGCTGACGATGCAATTAGTAGTAATTAATCATTGGGTAGTTGTTTTCTGAACTCCTTTTATTCAGACTTACATATTTCTTACATGGGAGAGCATAAAGCAAAAGAAAACAGGAACTGGAGATGAAACTAAAAGGTTAACAGCTAATCGAAATTACATCACATGATTCAATAACTTCTCCAGAAAGAAATTGGGATATTCTGTTATTTAGCGACAAGCTTACAGATATAATAATGACGCTTATATCTAGTATTTGAAGTAAAATTTAAGAAGTTGCTTAAAGTCCAGTATGATTTTCATTTTACTCATTCTTCTGGGCCAAATAATAATAGATGATAGGACATTTATAAAAATAAATAACAGTGCATTTGTAAAAATGATAACGATCTAGTTTTTTAGCAGTTTCCATGACTACTACTTCTTTAGTATACCTTCTTCTTTTCTTTCTGACTTTTTTCACTTCAGTCCTAATATTAAAAGGAAAGGAAATATTAGAATGCGGAAGAAGTTTCCCATTCGAGTCAATATTCCCTACTTTTGCGAAGGCTCAGCGAAATTTTGACAGCATTTCAATAATAATTTTGTTTGGTGGAGGTTTCCAAATAAAGCTGATGCTGAAGAAAACTGAAATTTGTTACAATATAAAAGGCGGTGTCTGCTTTATAATAAAAAATACATAAAATTACCCCCTATTCAAAGTAATAGTGGGCTATTTCTTTTAATGGAAAATGCAAAGCGAAACAGCCTTTATCGATATTTTCTGTGCTTTCCGGACGAAAAAGAAACAACCAAAAAAAATGCAAGTTAGAAACATTTTTAAAGAAATAAATACGAAATATTACACATTTTTTTAGGAAAAGAAGATATTAGCAAATTAAAAATGCTGGTGACTGTGTTCACAAATTATGAATAGTAAAATTTCTGAAAATTAAAATTTATGTATTTTGCTCCCTGTAACATTTACTTTTCAATTATGCACACGTATATTTCTTATCCGAAGGAGAAAAAAATGATCTTGTCAGATTAAAGATATTTCACAAAAAGCTTTACTCAATTTTAGTCCCGAGGTAAAGGAAATATTGAAATCGTGAAAAATTTCGGGTATCATATTTCAACGAAATATCCATTTGATCGCTTTCAAATCCAATTTAACGATGTTTCGCGTGATATCTGTACGTACGGACATAATAAAGGACTCTTCTCCGAATGGATTGCAAAATGGATTTAGAAAAAACGTTTTTGTGACGTCTGTACGTACGTAAATATGTATCTCGCATTAGTCAAAAACGAGAAGTTTCAGAACTTTGAAATTTTGTATATGGGTTTGCTATAGCATGCAGTTGTGTACCTCCGTTTTACGTTGCAATCGGCATCACCAAACGTATATACGGAGTACATAGGAAAGTCCCTTTAACCTGAAAAAGCTTGTGAGCGGAGAGAGCTAAAGCTACGTAAGTGAGGTAAAGCGACTACACCCGACCTATAGCAAACGATAGCTAGGGCCTAGGGCCGAAATTTGGAAGATAGGCTTTAGAAATCGAAAACAAAAGGAGATAGAGCAAAATTCCCAATTAGAAAGTTTTAGAGCATCAATTACTCAGTACTAAATGACATTTGCTTCACAGGGATAAGATAAATTGCCGCCTGTATACTCAAAAATGCCTGCAATCGATACACTCCATTTTATGTAAAGATTTGAAAAGAATATCCATAAGTTTTAAGAAATACGCACCTTTTATTGCATAAAAATACGTACTTATGTCAATACACTGTGATAACATCACACACACACACACACAAAAAAAAAAGCACTCGCAAAAGCATGCAGTCACCTAAGTTAATGTTACCGTCTGCCATCGAGATTATAACGAGGTTTGAGATCAATGTTGTTAGTATGAAGCGAGAGCCAAGACCTTTTAAAATAAGATTTTGAGTGCATTGGAAAGTAAAGTTTAACGGACGTACAGTACAACGTCACAATCTGCAATTGCGCGCTGGTACGTTTCTGAAATGTGAATATGCAGATTAGAAACATCACGCATCAATTGCGAACATCTTTGGGTATACAGGCGACAATTTATCTTACCCGTGTGAACCAAATGGCGTTTCGTACAAATTAATTGATTCTCTAAAACTTTCTAATTGGAAATTTTGCTCTATCCCTTTTCGTTTTCGATTTGCAATACCTATCCTCCAAATTTCGCCACTAGAGGCGGTGCTGTCGTTTGCATTAGATCAGGGGTAGTCGCTTTACTATACCGTTACTTTACTTGCATAGCTGTAGATCTCTCCGTTCGCAAGAAGTTTCAGGTCTTTCCCATGCACCCTGTATATATATTTCATAATTACAAAATATTTTTTAAAAACAAAACATAAACACACTTATAGATATATTTGAAAGCTCTTATAGATATATTGATGACATTATTACTTTCAAAACTTTTAATCTCATCGAAATCAGCAACATCTACCCAAATTGTCTAAAACTAAATAAAACCAATAAAAGCCAAACAGAAATAGTTTATCTTGATCTAAGTATTCATAATCTTACAGAAATTAAGCTTTTTGATAAAAGAAAAGATTTTACTTTTTCTACTAATAAACTTATAACTTGGAACTCCAACATATCTAAAAAAAATATTGCAAATACTATTATTAAACAAATTAACAGAATTAAAAAAGTTTGCGCTGAAATAGAGACACAAGAAGAAATTCTAATTCTCATCAAAATTTTAAGAGATAATGAAATTCTTTTAAAATTCATAAATAGTCTGTTAAAGAAATCTGGAGTAGTCTACACCCTATAATGCCTTTTAAAAGTATGAATTTTTTATCTGAAAGCTCCAAAAGAGAAGTATAAAGAAGGGTCTTAAAAACTTTATAGAATTTTTTATTTTTTATCTTTTTTATTTATATTTATTTTTTTCTCTTAATTACTATTCTAAACACGGGCCATATACATATTCAAATTCGTCATGATAAGCCCATGACGTGAAGACTTTTTACTTTTCTAATTTTTCTACTTTCTACTTCCTTTACTTTTAAGATATTAATTTTTCTACTTTCTACTTCCTTTACGTACTTTTTTTAAACCTTTTTCTACAATTTTAAATAACAATTAAATAAATCTAAAATTCAACTTTATGGATTTTTCTACTCATCTCTACAATACAATTATTAAAGACTATTTGACCACTTTTTAGGCATCTTTTGGGGTCGACTATTTATAAAGAATAATTGATTTTAAAATTTAGTCATGAATGATGTTCTTTATTCCCATTTTTGTTTGAAAAGAGTCAAAATTTACTTTAATTTCATTCAATTCATAGGTAATGTTTTGATTTGTCAAAATTAAAAGAATTTTTCATTGAATACTCAAAAGTTTTTTCTTTTGGTTTCAAAATTACATCTTTTGTTCCAAATTGTAGCCTTTTGAGAGATTACTTTCGCGCCAAGGTTTTTTAGTTTCGCCAATGAAGCCAAAATGGCAAACCTGTACGTAACTACTGAAACAAAATTTCCTAGTTTCGATTGTAATCTAATGAAAGTGCTCGATGTTTTTAATTATTTATTGTGACTTTTAATTACGTTTTTTCACCTAAGTTTTATAATTTCACTAACGTTTTAGATTCATTGGATTATTTGCTATACATTTAAAGACAAAGTTTTGATTTATATTTTTCACTGAAGTATTTTATTATTTCACTTTCAATTCTTTAAATTCTTCACTTTTCAATTCTTTGAATAAAAAAGAATTATCTTTATTTAAGGTACAAGATTCTAATTAGAATTCAGTTTGTTTTTTCCTTGCTGTGGGCAAGGGCCGGAATTTTCGGGTGAACTATTATAATTAAAATACATTGAAATGTTTCATTGGCTAATTCTGGATACAGAAAAGCAAGGATATTTGTAGAAGAGAGATTTCAATTGGTTTCAGTGTTCCTTTCCCCTGACGAAGTTGACTGAATTCCTCTTCTTTTGTGTTCTTTTTTCTTTATATTTCATAAAAGTTTTGAATTGGGGTAGTGCTTGTTTAAAAATTTTGGTTTTAATAATTTTAAAAATTCTTTGTTGCACTTATAGGATTATTTGAAATTTATTAATTATGAATTTCAATTTTCGTCTTTGTCAAAAAGTAGTTTTAAATTTCTTACTTTATATACTTATATATATTTACTTGTCTTTACTTATATATATATGCATATATATATATATATATGTATGTATGTATACCCACTCCGTTACCCAGCCCTGTGAGCTCAATTTTTTTAATGCTTATATGTTGGTAAATTGTGCATATTTTGCTTTAAAAGTGACTGAAATATGTTGTTCTTATGTTCCAGTTAAGGTTTTAATGCCTTTAGTTAATTTGCATACAATAGTTGTAGAATTATCAACAATTTAAAAGTTGTTTAAATCTCGCTAAGCTTAATGAAGCCGCCATTTGTTTATATTTGAAACTCTTAGTAGAACAGTGAATTAAGTCAATTTGTGCACTAACTTTAGTGTCTTTTTGCAGACTGGGACCAAAGGTAAACTTTCACTTTTGCGCACCGAAAAATCTGTCTTCCTGCCCGCTCGCCAAAATGCATGTTTTTTGCTTAGAAACTCTGCTTTTAATTCCAAAAACTGTTTTTTTTTTACCGGTTTTTAACTGTATTTTCTGTTTTCTGTATTTTACGATTTTAATGAAGATATTCTAAGATTTTATGCACTTTTATCTTGTCGCGAAGTGAGAAAATTAATTGAATGAGAAATATATTTCTAATGACATTCGAGGAAATAAGTTTAAATGAAATGTAGCACAGACTATAAATGTATATAATTTAGTAGGCCGTTTATGGAATAACAATTAAAGAAAAGTTAGAATACTCACGATATTAGATTTATAAAAAACAACATAAATCAAATGTGTACTGTAATGAAAGGTATAATAAATTTTTAAAGCTTATTTTCTACGATGCATACTTCTATCTACTTAAGAAATAGCGTATAGGATACTATTGAAATTAAACGGTGACTCACCAAACAGAGATTCTGGTATGACTCCTGGTAAGGCAGGATTAGAAGCTCCCGTTCCAGATTGGAAATAGAGACTTCGAATGGGGCCATCTCGTCGAGGTGGGTGAGCTTCACATAAGGAAAAATAAAAGCGTCAGACGAAGTATTAATCTAGTCCAATAAATCTAAATGCATGCTAAGAACATAAAATGCGGTGTTTGTTATTAATTAAACAAATGGGATAAGTTACGTGCGCTAATTATAAATTCAGACATTTTAAAATCGTCAAATTTGCTTGCCTTTTCGGATCTTTATTTTTCTGCTTCGGAAGGCGGAAAAATGATCTCTATAAATACTGGATAATTCTGGAAGTTTTTAATGATTTATATTAGCTTTTAAAGATATGTAAAACGTTTTGAAAAAATTATAAGATAGTGTTGAATTTATTGATTAATTCTTTTTCATGATTGCTTTCGAAAAAGGTAATTCTAATTAAACATGCGAAATATTATTCGCCTCACCCACTGAACAAACGGAATGGCACCATAGAATAGCATTAAGTAAATAGGCATTGAATTTTACATTGAGATAAATTGATAACAGAAAACTAAATTAGTCACATTTCCGATCTCTGCCGTTGTAGTATAGTCATTAATTTGCATAGAAATGAACTTTCAGAGTTATTAAGCTTACAATAGGGATTTCCAGGGTGTATTAGCTATATGTGTTTAACAACAAATGTTAAATGTATTGCACACAAAAGTTTACCTAAATCTACACAATAAAAACCATAGGCAAAGTAATATTGCAGCAGAACTTGTACACAGAATGGGTTCTGCATTAGAAATATATTCTATTTTTTTATGTTTAAAGTAATAACGACATAACACGTAGTATTAACACTATGGCTATTGTAAACTGTGCATAAATATTTTTACGAGTAATTGTTAAACATTTCTCACTACAAAAAGAAGAAAAATAAAGCTTCC
>KK119533.1:28011-45280 GCA_000611955.2 Stegodyphus mimosarum | reverse complement strand
TATATATATATATATATATATATACATATATACATGCATACACATATATATATATAGAGAGAGAGAGAGAAAGAGTTGCTCGAAAACTTCTGGAATCTTCGAAAAAATCGCCCTTAAGGGCTTCAAATCTGCATTTTCGCAAAATTTCCGTAATGTTCTCAAGTTAAAGATAAGTTCAAAAATATCGGTAATGTTACTACAAAAATTCTAAATAAGGTTCGTCAGAATTTTTATGTATTTCTATGGCTTTAAAGAATTTAAAAGCCGATCGATTCAGAATTAAGAGTTTTACAGCATAATACACGAAATAAACATTTACATAAATAATATAACGCAACAAATTTGTTGAACAAACATACACAGTAAAATTATTAAAAGAAATAAACTAAATAAATAAATAACAATTATAATACAAAAATAATAAATACAAATATTTACATAAATTTACAACAGCATCCCTTACTTAAGGACTACTCATCTTAGGTAGTTTCTAAGACAAAGGCAACTGACTCTGATTACCATATGTGAGTTGGAAGTCAATCTTTGCGCCTGTCTTTAGGTTTAAATAAAACAATTCTTTGTATAGCATCCTCACGTTGTTCAAATTTTTTAACACGCAGAATGGCTTATCCCAAGATATATTCATACTGCGTCAGATCCCTCGATATTTCTGCCATGCCATCCCACTGTTTTAAAAGAAATGATCTGAATTTTCACTACATCGAAAATCATACACAGTCCTTCAAACACGGCAGATGTGAATTTTGTTCCTTGGTTACAGTGAATAAAAGGGTGAACTCTAGAACGTTAAATCTACTTCTTTACTACAGCGTGCTGGACGGCTGAACGTGCTTTTGTTGACACCAGGAAAACACACGGTAAGGAAAGGGGGAATTCCTTACATTCTCTTCCACTTAAAGGATGACTGGAGAGCAGGGGACGCAGCCGCAAAATCCAGAGAGGACTAATTACCGTGAAACACATTTTATTTCGGGAGTCATCTGAAGATTAAGTAGGTTTACTGAAGCAGAAAACAGTAAAAATTAGCAACGCTTCCGCCGGAACATCGGACGTACTTCCAACTACACTATGAAGGCATGCGGTAAGGAAGGAGAAATTGTTTTAGAAAGTTACGACTGTGACACTTGGCATTTTATAGCATGTGGAAGTCGAATAAATCCTAAATTTTCTCAAATCCATATTCTATGAGTTTTCAGACTTTTGCAAATCCTCCACACAATCATAATAATAATAGATCTTTAAATTAATATTAAAAGGTTTTAATTACAGAAAAATCTCAAAACTACTTTCAACTCCATTTTAAAAGTACACTTTTTAAAAATGTACTTATACTTATTACGATGATACAATTGAGATTAAGCAAATGATCTACATAATTAGATGTCTTGAGGTTTTGTCGTACTTATTAGCTTCTTCTACTTTTCATAGTTCATCAGATCAGTGCTTAGTTTTCTTAATAAGATGGTCCTCAAGATTTTTATCATTTTGACTTTATTTACTGATTAAAAATACAACAAACTCTCTTACACTGAATATGCTGTTTCACGGTTCTTCTCTGACTCGTTTCAACACTCGTTTCTCCCTAACTCCCACCCTTCTCGCTCTCTCTGCCTATAATTACCCTTTTACATCGGAGCTCCGCGGGTTGCGTATTGTGCTGCCCTCGGCTTTATATATTCGCTATACTATTTCTTCAGAAAATAATGCATAACGATAAGATACTGTTTAAAGAATTACACAGATTATCTCTAAATAAGAAACGCTAATTCTCGCCAGAAAATTAAGAATGCAACACTCAGGATTCAGTCAACTGAAATCGCAATACGTACTTTCTTTTTTAACGAATGCTTGTATTAGATAGTAGGAATTTATATTTAGTTTAAAATAACCAATTTAATTTCATTTGAAATTCCTTTCTTATGAGTCTTCATTCCCCTAATTGTCAATGCCAGAATATTTAAATTTGGTAGCTCGCGTGAAGTAATGCAAATTCTACCAGTGGGAAAAAAGGTTTAAATACAACGTTCTAGAAGGGAAAGTTAGAGAGTGTGGGCGAACACTATGCTTGTTGTAGCTGGAGCTTCTGCTTAGCATTTATTTCTGGTTAAACGTGGTGTAACAGCTTTTACTTTGCTGCCACTAGATATTTAGCGCTGTTTAAGGAAACTGGATAATCTGAGCCCTGTAGCGTAAGACTACTACTTGTTAATATCTTCAAATTTTTTGTTTAGTTCTTACTGATTTCAGTTACCGCCCGAGCAGAGGCGTATTTTGTTAGCGTCGAGTTGATGCACTGTACATTTACTAAAGAGCGTAATAAAAGGTACTTTTACACCTTCTTCTGTGCAGTTATTACACTTCCAGTATCCACACAGCATATAAGTAGACCCTACAAGAAAGATATTAGTAATACTTATCTTTCCAAAATTCATCATATCGGGTTAGATCCCTCGAAGACACACGGGGCTCAACAGTTTCACATATCATTTCTAAATACACAGTCCAGTCACATTAATGTGACCACCACGTACTTTCCCTGTCAGAGTTAAATAACCAATCACAGAAGGCAGGTGGCAGCACAGTGCAGTTGAGCGTATATAAAGGGTGTGTGAGGGCTTCGGAAAACATTTCAATCGTTGGCGTAATGCAGAAACGAAGCGATTTATCCGACTTCCAAAAGGGCATGATCATTGGCTTTCGGGCCAAGGGTGGAAGCATTTCCGAAACGGCTGAGTTTGTGAACTGTTCGCGTGCCGCCGTGGTAAAAGTGTACCGTGCATGGCAAAATGGGACTGTCCAAAATCAGCGACGTGGCAAATGTGGTGCACCACGGGCCATAGATGACAGAGGCGAACGACGGTTGCGGAGATGCGTTCGGGCAGATAGACGGGCTACCGTTGAGCAACTGACCACCAAAATGAACCAAGGGGCTACCAAAAGTGTCTCCCAAAGTACTATTCAGCGAACATTGCTGCGTCTGGGCCTCCGAAGCAGACGCCTGGTTCGTGCACCTATGCTGACTGCTGTTCATCGACGGCGAAGGCTAGAATTTGCACGCCAGTACAGCAGCTGGACGTCCACTGAGTGGCGACAGGTTGCGTTTTCGGATGAATCGCGTTTTATGCTCCATCGGACAGATGGACGTTGGCGTATAAGGCGTGAAACCTCTGAAAGGAACCACCCTGCAACCATTGCCGGAACGGTCCAAGCTGGAGGCGGGAGCATTATGGTCTGGGGAATGTTTTCCTGGCATTCTCTAGGTTCACTGATCATTGTGGAAGGCACAATGGATCAATACAAGTACGCATCTGTCCTTGCGGACCATGTTCACCCCTACATGCGCATTGTTTTTCCTCAGGATGATGGCATCTTCCAGCAGGACAATGCGAGGTGCCATACAGCTGCCAGTGTACGTGCGTGGTTCGAAGAGCACCAGGATGAGTTTACCGTCCTCCCCTGGCCAGCAAACTCACCTGACTTAAACCCAATCGAGCATCTGTGGGACCATCTCGATCGAGTTGTTCGCGCCATGGATACTCAACCGCGTAATCTAGCGCAGCTGGCCACGGCATTAGAGTTGGCATGGCTCAACATCCCAGAGAACACCTTCAGGGACCTATGTGACTCTCTTCCTGCACGTCTCGCAGCAGTCCGCTCTGCGAAAGGTGGTTATTCTGGCTTTTGACAGATGGTCACATTAATGTGACTGGACTGTGTAATAAACATGTAATTGTGTCCAGAAAATTATAAATGGTACATTCAGGATTCAGTTCAACTGAAATTGCAACATCCACCTTTTTTTTATTAAAGAACACTATAATTAGATGTCAATAATACTAATCTTTTTATAGCTTAGATTTGAAATGATTAGCGATCTTGTGGTCTAGGATTCAAAGAAATGTATAGTGAAAATATGCGAAAATTCGAATTTTCGAATTTCGAATCTCTTGCGAGATTCCTGAAATTCGAGGATTCTAGGGTTCGAATGTAACATTCCTAATACACAGGTACAGGTAAAAGTGAGGGAGACACCGGCGATGTACCATGAGTCAAATGGCAATGCCTTCTCATACTAGCTGGACCTTAAAAGAAGTGGGAAAAGAAAAAAAAATACGAGCTTTATAAGAGTTTACCAAGAGAGGTTGAGAATATGAGCTGTGCATTTCTAATACACATCAATATCTGCTCAGTTATTTTCCTATTTAAAAGCATCCTTTATTTCCTAATCCTTTCTTAAAAGAGAAAGCTCTTTTCCTTTGCCCTCATCTAATAATTATGAAAACATAACGCATGTGTCAATAAGGTGCCAACAAATTCAAAATCGGAACTTACTGAAATTTTTTGATACTTTTGCCTAAAATGCCTCGCATTATAAATACTAATATAAGCTAAAAATATATCATCTTCCTGTTCACGACAATCTCAAAAATTCATGTCGTGATAATTCCTCAGAAATTGAGGTCAAGCACGCTTAATGTCACGAGGGTAGTAATTTAACATCTCACGTCGGAAACACGAAATCTGTCCTTAGCTCAGATTCCAGCTTATCGTGAAGAGCACGTAATTAGAAACCGCATGACGTCAAGCATGAACCGATCGAAGAAATGGTCAACAAGCTCACGGTTATTATACCTTCAACCCAGTTCCAAGAAAGGGCGATTAAGGAGCAAGGAATTATGATCGATTACGTAGAATGAAAGAAAGAGACGCACTTCTGATGCGATTTCTCTAGCGGAAGGAAAAATCAGTGAGAAAAACACAGTAATACAATGAAATATAATAAATAGAAAAAGTAAATTTTATATATAAATTTTAATAACATTTATTGCACATGTTATGACATAATACATAACATGAAAATAATCTTTTTTTACAAGGTGCTTTTTTAGAAACAATATTTAGAGATCACCAGGAGGATTTTAAAGTAGAAACATTAGAATATTAACTGTACCCTCGGCAAGATATGAACCTCAATTAAACTGATTGGACATATTAACCATTTTCCCATAATATCAAACGTGAAGAATCATTCGTTACCTTATCCCGCACTTAGGGCTACCTGAAAGAGGCACGGTATTCAATTCACCAAATGCAGGTAGTGATAAATAATGACGTATTACATTTTTTCGTTCTGTTGCCATTATAGAGAACACTAGTCTCGATTAATGCAATCAAACACATAATAGTATTTCTGACTCATTCTGCATACACTTTATAATAATCAATGGTTTAAATACTTAGCGGTGTTAAGGTATAGAGTCATTAGTGTATTTTTGATACAAACGAGATATGAAAAATGAGCAGTGCCCTCGCCGGGACTCGAACTTGGACCTATCGACTACGTGCCGAGTGTGCTACCGTTACACCACGAAGGCATGCAGAAAGGAGAGAGAAAATACCTTATAAAGTTATAGCCTTATTTTGATTTATTTGAAACTGTATAAGGAAGGATATTTGAAATTTTGTTTTAGTAGATGAAAATAATTGAAATTATAATTTATGTTTGTTCATGACATGTATTATAAGGATACGTATTCCGATCTCTTATCTTTTTATTTATCTTCTTGTTTCTTGAAATGTTAAAATATAAAATTATAGAAATTTCGAGTAAATTTGTAACTGTATGTAATATGTATATTTGTATATATTAAATATAATTTTGACATATACACATTGCTTTTCATCAATGGAACTTGAATTAAAAAAAATCCCGTGTGAAACATATACAAATCGGACCTTTAAAATAAAGACGTACTGCCAAACAAATTTGAAGTATGGGAATATTTAGTAGGTGTTCATTTTGAAGGACAAGTAAAAACCGCAAAACGAAGTAGATCGGCGTTAGTAAGAAATAGCAGAGCAAGTCCCCTTACCTGTTTGTTTCTTTGTATTGCAATGACTAATGCAAAAGAAACAACTGTACAGGTAATGGCTAGCTTTGGATCATAATCTACGCAAAGCATGCGAGGGCTATAAGAAAATACATACGCAATTTTTGTATATACACCTTAAGTTCATAATTTCTGCAACAGATTAATGGAAACTGTACTCTGTACTAAATCATAGGCATAGATCTTTCACCAGATCATAACTGGCAAACATTGTTATCATAATGCAGAGTTTAAAGATACTCTGGAAAGTTTACAGGAACTTGAAACACGGAACTTAGTTATACAGTTGGCATTAGCTGATTAACTTATAACCAGTATTGTAAAGTATTGCCTTAAGGCGGTGTCATCTAATTAGTTTTTAAATGTGCGAGCGCGCTGCCGATAAGGAGAAAAATATCTGGCGAAGTATGTGCCACATCTAGCGACATAAAGAAGAGATATTCTTTCCGATTCTTTTTCTTGTTGAGCTAGTAACTTAATAATCAGCACTTATTCTTATGCTGCAAAATTCCTGAATATTTCCGCTGCTTTCAAAAATAAATTCAGAGTATCTGCCAGTCCTTAGCCCTTTTAGCAGGGATATAATATTTTTCATAATAAAAATGAAATTCATGCTTGGTTTCATAGTTTCATCACCTTGTGATACTTCTGATGTGATGTTCCTGAGCATATCACTATATTTCTTTCGAGTCTGTTCGGCTGCGAGTTTTTCTTCAGAAATGTAGGTCAGTACGCGAAAACGTTTCGCTGTCATTCGAAGTCTTTCTTGCTGCTTCTCCTGCTGCCTGGGTTTTGGCAGGTGTTTGAAATATTCAGGATATCCCCTAAAACTGCTCACATAGGAGCCTTCAGCAGTAAACACACCTAGGAATTTGTTCTTTGTTAAGAGAGCATTCAGCACTTCTGTGATTTATGGTACGTTTCACAACTCTTCTATCACTGAAACTCATATGTTAAGCTTTGGTATTTATAATAAAACATTGGTCTAGTTTTTTTCATTTGAATTCCTCTACACTAAATATTATTTTATTAGGTTACATTAGGTTATTTACACTATAGATGGCATCTCATTTTTCTCAGATTCTTTACTTCATTTTTCTCAAATTCAAGTTGATGTATCGGCAGGTTTTTGTAGTATGTCAATTTGTCTTCGGAAACTGTTTTACTCGTATGATGAGGAAGTGTGTGTGTGTGTGCAAGGCTATCTTTGGTTTGGTTTGGTTGTAAAGTCATACGGTTATTTTGTAGCAGGAGAGATGAAAAATAAGCAATGCTCTCGCCGCGACACGAACCACGGATCTCACGAATACACGCCCAGTGTGCTGACTACTACATCACAAAGGCATGCTAAGAAGGTGGGAGAAATACCTTATACACTGCCCCTTTTAAAGGGTTACAGGGGATTAGAGGATCCAGATGCCAAATCCTGGCGATGGAGAATCATTATCCACCATCGTTTTTAGTTCAGGCGTCACTGTTGAGACATTAGGAATTTTTGAAAGCAAGAAAGATGAAAAATGAGCAATGCCCTTGCCGGGACTCGAACCACGAACCTCTCGAATACGAGCCGAGTGTGCTGACCACTACACTACGTAGGCATGCTAAGAAGGCGGGAGAAATATCTTGTATGGTTTGTTTCATTATGGCACTCGACATCTGCTAAGGAAAGGAATGACTTCGTGGAGGACTTCCTATGGTGAATTATTCCTATGTCCGACGCCGTTCTGCCTGTTGCAGCGTTCTTCGTAACAAGGCCAAGAAAAGCTCTTACGTAAATCTGCGCTAGAAGGTCTTCTCTTCCAAATCTTTCCTTGAGCTGCTCAATAGCTTTGGGATAATTCGCGGCGGTAACTGGGAATCTATTCAAACGCTGAGCTGCCTTGGAGACAGCTACTGCACTCTGAACTAAGTATAAAAGCTTATCTCCCGGAACAATATCCGCATCTTCATGAATTTTGAAGAATTGGCTCCAAAACCCTAAAAATTCTCTTGCATCTCCAGATAAGTTTTTCATTTCAAGTTTAGGAAGTTAGAACTTCCTGTTTCTATTTTCTTTAGCATTCGAAATCAAAGCTGAAGCAGTATTTTTAATAACGTTCTTCGAATTCAACTATCTGATATTTTCTGAAATTTCACCTTTAAAAACTGTAAAGGAATCTCTGTATCCTTCAGTCGCATTAAAGTCATTCTCAAGATCTGCTTCCTTAGTTTGTTCTAAAACACTGCTTTGAGTACTGTTTTGTCAATGTACTGTAATTTTGAGTATTGCTTTGAGTACTGTCGTTCAAATTTGTCAATCAGTTAGCCCCAACAGCACTTGCAATCTCTCAGGATTGGTACAGATAGGCAATTCTTCTTCCACAATTTTTGTAGTTAACGTAAACGAAGCACACTGCCAAAAAAAAGGGGGAGACAGTTCCCGTTCTGCTGGGCCGATTGATGGAATTCAACTTGCATTTTTCATGTCTCAAAAGCCCGACTTAGGATATGTATTAGATTTATACATAGCATTGTTCTAACGTAGGTATTTTGACACAAATCGGACGTTTTCTGAAATGGCATGCCAATTGTTTTCCATGTTTCGATTCTATGACTCAAATTATGCCTAAATATTAAATTTTGTAAAATTTGGCGCGAAATGTATGGAGAAATTAAAAATTTACCTTGGCGTATTGTGTTTCACTTTGCGACAAGAATAATTCACTTCGCGAACTTCTTAATATATGGCAACCTACTTTTGTTTTCCTTTTTACATTGTGCAAGAGGGGAAAAAGTCACATTGTTCCTGCTTTCAAACATTTAAAAAAAGTTACTAAACCACATTTGATGTTTTATCGCTTCCAACAAATATAAAAATTATTTAGAAATACAAATTTTAAATATAAATCATAAAAAATGGGCGAATTTTATTTGGGATGAGTTTAAATTTCGAAATGTGAATGGAAGAATCAAATAAGTTTAATGAAAAAAGAAAGATTAATAAATATGTACCCAAACTCAATTAACATTGAGAAGCTAAAATTTTGAGAGCTAATTTTTTAAAAACGACTCGTGCGATTTTTACAAAACTTGGCAGTTTGGCACAATTTGAGTCGTAGAATTGAAATATGGAAAACAAATTGGCATGCCATTTCAGAAAAAGTCCGGTTTTGTGTCAAAATACCTACATTTGAACAATGCTATACATAAATCTAATACATATCCTAAGTCGCGCTTTCGAGATATGAAAAACGTAATTTGAATTTCGTCAGTCGGCCCAGCAGAACGGGAGATATAGAACTGCCCCATGTTTTTTTGCGCATTGTACGTTTACTCTTACGATTTGCCTTTAAAAATTCCATTTGAACGAAACGCTAAAATCAAAACTACTCAAAATCACACAAACATCCTGACGCGGATGCCATTAGTTTTATGTTGAAACAAAATAACGTTCGTATTATCCGAGTTCAAAACTAAAAGGTTTATTTTACATATTTTTAAAGAAAGAACGTTCTGAAACAACATGTTTCATCTACAAAATAAAAAAATGGTCTAACTTCAAAACTAATGAATCACTATTGCTACACACCAAAAAGAAATATATCGAAAAATTACAAAAGAACTGTTCCCACACAACAAAAGAAATATAATTACAAAAATCATGAGGCAATACTTTACACAATAATAAAACAAAAACACACTTTCGAGGAATAAGCAATAATAATAAAAAATAGTAACAATGGAAATTAGTAAAATAATAATAACAAAATTCTTATTTCAAAAGAAACAAGTAAAATATTGTCTTGATTACGCAACATTAGTATTGCCAAGGAATACCTGTTCAGGAATTATAAATCCGTGTTTCCGATTTCTCCTTGAAATTATGTTGCAGTTTTCATTTTTTAAAAATAAAAATTCATATTCCTTATTGTAACTTCGTAATCAATCAAAAGTGTTATTGCTATAAATTAATTTCAAATTATTAGTCCAAAGGGGCTTTGCCCCTGAAGAACTATTGTTTCCGTTTTGCGATTTTGCGTTGGAAACATTAAATGTCGGTTCACTTTTCAAACTGTTGCGACCAAATATTGCAGCCCTGTATTATATTTAAAGAAATTAAATAATGAAGAATGTGCATAAATGTATGTATGTTTCTCGCATTGTGATAAAACAACGGTACCCAGAGACATCGAATTTTTAATGACGTAATCCTGTTGCGAATATGGGCATCTGGAAGCCCAAATTTGAAATTTGAAATTTGTTTTATTATCAATTTCATATTTTGTAAACTTTAACGAATTTTTGATAAAGATTTGAAGCGAGCGTTGTACAGAATAACATTGTTTATTCTGTACAACGTTGTACAGAAAAAACATCTTTATCTCCAGCGCGTGACACTGTGTATAAGACATTCTAAAGATATGCTCAGTTTAAAATTATTTTGCGATATTGTTTTTTAACTGAATTTTATGGTTTAAGTGCGAAGAACATGATATTAATAAATAAAAGTAACACACAAAATGCTAAAAAAAAGCCCCTTTGGAAGTAATTTAAAATCTGAAACCTTTCAGATTTTATTTTTTTTTATTTTATATATTCATCAAATGCTCGCTTCATATTTATGTTTTGTAATTTATCTTTATATATTATTCTTTATTTTTGAAATTTAAGTGGGTTACTTGAAACTAAGACATCGGGTCATACGTCGCCGAGGCCTACTTTAGACGATTTCCATCCTAGATGTAGATATAAATTTATGCATAATCACATAAATTTTAATTATGTAATCACAAATAAGAAAACTTGCATAAAAGAAAAATTTCGGTTGTATATTTGAATTCAGCGATGGAAATTGTGTCAGATTTACAGACTTTTATTCTTGTAATAAATAAAAAGCAGAAACTTGTTATTTATTTGGTGGGTGCAATAAGCTTTTTGTTTTTCGTACTTTGAGAAATTACTTTAACGAACGAAGCAAGGCAGATAAAGCATGCAAACTTCATTAAATGAGCTGAAGTGTTTTCTTGTGTTTGCTAATACAGCATAAGTGAATGAAAAAGCAAATTTTGATATTAGTACATGCGCATAAATTTATAAATAAAAATCGATATTTCAAGAGCACTGTGCTTCTTGTCCGCAGGATCTTCAACGTAATTTGTTTAATAAAAACGATTTTGTTCGGCATAATACTAACAATAAAATGTCATAAACTTTAAACTAAATATTAGCAAACCAGTAAGTGATTTTATAAGGTATTTCTCCCGCCTTCGTGGTGTAATGGCCAGCGCACTCGGCGCGTATTCGGGAGATCCGTGATTCGAGTCCCAGCGAGGGAATTGCTCTTTTTTCATTTCTCCTGCTTCGGAATAATCTGATGACTCTACAATTTCATCCAGGTTTTCTCTCAATACCGGAAATTCAAATAGATTATAAAAATATTGATATTTTCCTTGCAGCCTTTAACTGTATAACTGTTTCGCTTTTGGATGGTCCTATGGTCCTTTTTCCAAGCTGGAGTGAACAAATTGTAGACCGGAACGACAGTATAGACTATAGGACCAATAACATATTAACATCTCCCGCCATTAAATGAATAAATCACCTGCATTTACAAAGAAGTTTCAATGTTAAAATCGCAAGAAAAGCCTTATATTTGCTTTAACAATTCTCTAGTCACTTATAATTTTCAAAAGGATCAAAGGACATATAATCGCTATGCAAAATAAGTTTTTTAGCCAAACGAAGAGAAATATTATGAGTTTCTAAACGTAAGGCTATGCACCAGACCGTTAAAGCAAATTCGAAACAGAGTTAACGATATCTGAAATCTATGCTTTAAAACCGTGGAAGACCTAAAAGGAACTTGAAATCGATCTTCTTTGCTATACTGTGAGTTAGCGATTCCTAATTCGCTTGGTATTAACATTTATTTGTCCTCTGTGGGCAGATAGCCTCAATCATTCGTGTCGTGACCATTTAAAGAGTAATGTAAGCTTTTTCTGATGTCACGTGAAGAGGAAGTAATGTATCCAGTGTCGTGTTCGTCATTTACCAAACTACCAAGCTGACCTCAGATTGACTGCAAGATACTTAATTGGAGAAATCTTGGGAAGTAATAGTTTTGATGATAACTTTCAGTTGAAAACATTTTTATGGAATATAAATCGAAGAACATAAACAAATACTGTATTTTGTATTCTAAAAATAGCTGGAATAAATTTAGGTCGTAAAGTTTCTGGAGTCTAAAGCGAGAGTAAGCACTGTTTTACATAGATGTTATTTTGCATAAACCCCAAACTTACGAAATGTACAAAATAAGAACTAAGTGAAAACAATGTACCCTAGTGAAATGTAGTGACCCTAGTGAAATTATTATTAGTTGCCTAATAATAATGGGGGTAATATACTTAGGCAATACTGTTTCTACTAATCTTTAAAATAATATATTCATTAATAATAATTATTATTATTAAGATGCATAAGCACTAAAATTCATTGAAAAAAGCAGGTAAAAAGACTGTGGGGTTTTACTTATTTAATTCAATGTTCAATCTTTGAACCCCACAAACACTAACAAGCGAATAATCGCTTAAGTGTGTGAACAAACACGTAAGACTTAAGGAGGGTTAACTACTCTTTATTTCTCAGAATAAATACAATCAACTCCTAACTCGGAGTATACAGCAAAGCCTCCACTTGGGCTTGAACTTAAATGAATAAGAAATTAAACGTAACTAATCTTAACTAAAACTAACTGAAGGTATAGCCGAAGTTATCAGGATTCTAAGTAGTTGGCCCTTAAATCTTAATTACCAAGCCAAACAAGGACCTAAAGTATGGCCGAGCGTAGCAATAAGCAATATCGAAGAGAGACATAGCCAAAAGGCAAATGGGCGCTAGTCAGGAAATCAGACTCTCTCGAAGTCGGTGAACCATCAACTTAATTAGTACTCTTACTCATTTGCATTCACTGCGTTTCTGAAATTACATTCTGGTAGGAAATTGTAAGCTGAAACCAGAATTATTAAGAAAGAAGCATAACTTAAAATAACCGTTAATAAAATTAGGATAAACCTTTTACAAGATAATAAAAAAGACAGAAAATCTGAAAGAATTCAGATTTTCATGTCTCACCAGACGGTTTGTGTTAAAGTCTTTTATGCTTTCACTGAGGTTACTAATTTACTTGTGGACTCTTTCTGGCTAACACAATTCTTTGCCTTTTTAGCTTTATTATTAAACATCGCTGTCTTCGAACTTACGCCACATAAAATTTAACAGGAAAATTACAAAATTTGTAAAAGCAGCATAACAGCATATAATTAGAATTCCTGATACAGTGTCAAATACTTTTAGCTCAAATGACGTTAGCCATCAAAGGCTATTTGTCTCAAAACGGGATTTTGCGTTGAATCACTATAAAAGTTTGAATCACTTTTCAAATTGTTGCCACCAAATATTACCCTCCTGTTTTACATTTCATGAAATTAAATAACAGAGAATCTATATGAATGTACATACGTTTCTCATATTGTGAAAAAAAAAGGTACGTAGAGTCATTAAATTTTGAATAATGGCGCCCTTCACCCGAATATGAGCACCTGCAAGCTCAGATTTGGAATTTGTTTTATTGTCTGTTTCATATTTTATAAATTTTTAACGAAGTTTTTATTAAAAAAAACTCAACGATTTCAAAGCAATGGCAACACTGAAGAAAATAAAATATTTTTGTCTACAGAGCGCGAGACTGTCTATCGGAGATTCTAAAGATTCTGTTTTTAAATATTTTCACACCAAAGTGGCATTAGCCCAAATGCTCGTGAAATATGTATGTATCTGTAAATGAAAAAACTACCGTTTGGGAATAATATAAAATCTGAAAACTTTCAGATTTTTTTAAATGATTTTATTCTATTTTTTTCAGGCCTTAATCATTTCATCATATCAATGCTCAGTTTTCTTAGTAAGATGGCTTAAAAAATTTTTTGCCTTTATATTATTAACTTTTTGGGAGATGAAAATATTTATTAAATGTCACGTTCTTTGCACTTATGTTATATAAAATTCCAGCAACAAAATCACAAAATATATAAAAACAGTATATCTTTAGAATTCCCGATAGAACGTTAGAGATCGCTCTACATTTTTTCATATTGGTTACATTATTTCTTCAAAAACTAGCCACTTGTGTGACAAGCCTCATCATAAAAAAGAAAAAGTATATAATGATTTTAATCATTCCAACCAGTGCAATTTCATAGAAATATTTACTATTTCTAATTAAGCGTCTTATGACTTTAATGCATTATTTAAATCAATCATAAAAAAAACCGAAAAAAAATTATTCTTAAGAAATGTGTTTATTGCTTTTAAACTGCTTAGTTCGTTACTGAGTAAGCTTGGAAATTAAAGTCGAAAGTTAAATATCATAGCCTTTACTGAATAGCAGTATACTGGCTCGTGGAAGATAAAAGTATGCTATTTCCGGCCACGGCAACACACTGCATTCATAAGGCCGAGTTTCAAAATTAAAACCGAAAGATAAATATCTTACATTTTTCAGAATGGCAACAGATTCGAGAGTTGGAGATAAATATAACAAAAAAACAAAAACAAAAACAAAAAAAAAACGACGGACCAAGAAGGAATTATCCAAATGGGACGAAAATCGGTAGAAATGATGTACATGTACTGAAAAACAAATGATTACAGTTTGAGAAAACGCGTTTGTCCACCTCTGGCCCTTATGAAAGCAGTTATTCGGTTTGGCATCGATTGATAGAGGTTTCGGATGTCCTCCTGAGCGATACCGTGGCAAATTCTGTCCAACTGGAGGGTTAGATTGTCAACATCCCGAGCTGGTTGGAGGGCCCTGCCCATAATGCTCCAAACGTGCTTAATAAGAGAGATATCCGGCGACCTTGCTGGCCAAGGTAATGTTCGGCAGGCACTAAGGCAAGTAGTAGAAATATGTGTAGTGTGGGGGCGGGCATTATCTTGCTGAAATGTAAGCCCACTGTGGCGTGACATGAAGGACAATACAGCGGGCCATAGAACCCCGTCTACGTACCGCTGTGCTGTGAGGTTGCGACGGATGACAACCAAAGGGGTCCTACTATAAAATGAAATGGCATCCCAGACCATCACTTCTGGTTGTCGGCCGGAAAACAGTCAGGTTGGTATCACACCGCTGTTTGGGGCGTCTCCAGACTCGCCTTCTCTGGTCATCGGGGCTCAGTTCAAAGCGGGACTCATCACTGAAGATTATTCTACGCCAGTCAGTAACATTCGAGTGTGAATGAGCCCGACACCAGTGCAAACGGACTTGACGTTGTGCAGGTCAATGGTAGTCGGCCGAAAGGGGGCCATGACCTCAGCCCCCTTTCTGTGAGCCGTCTGTGAATGGTCCTTGCGGTCACTAAAGCCACTAGTTGCACGTACAATCGATGATAATGATGCATCGGGGGCTAAGGAATGATGCATCTGAGTGCGGCTCTGAAGATTACTCGGTCTTCACGTTCTGTCGTTTCTCTAGGCCTACCGCTTCCTTCTTGACTCTGTGTGCGGCCATGGTTCACCCATTCCTGCCAACACTGTCTAATAGTAGCATCGCTCCTGCTCAAATGTCGAGCTATTCGCCGATAAGGCCAACCGACTTCTGAGCCCGACTACACGACCTCTCTCAAACTCTGACATCTGCGCATATCATTCGCGCACCTGTATGCGAGGCATAGTTTCTGTCTACCACGGAGTACACGGAATGAAATTCGTGAAGAATTTATGACCTGGAATCGTAATTTCTCCTCTTAAATATCCTGCCAGTTGCGCAGATCAGATGCGCTGTAGCGACAACTGTTCATGCATTGGCAGCCAAAATGTAAAATTTTGTATTTTCCGTCGAAACCTGTATGCATATCAATTTGCGTCCAATTTGCTTTATATCTTCTCGGTTCGTTTTTTTTTTTTTTTTTTGTCTAATAGTGTATTTCATTTCGAATGGTTTTGCCTCAGCTCGCTGGGTTTGTTAATAAAAAATTCATTAAATGCTCATAAAATATTAAACAAATTTTAAAAAAATTCGAAATTCAAAATTTGAGCTTCCAGGTGCACATGTTTCAGTGTTGGACTGCGTGTACTCAAAATTTCTTGGCTCTAGCTTCCGTCGTTTTCCCACAGAACCAGGAACATACATATACGAATACAAATTCTTCATTATTTAATTTCGGTAAAAATAAGACATGGCCGTAACGTATGGTGAAAAAATTTAAAATGAGATTTGACTGATGCACCTCTGGTGCTAATAAAATTCTTAAAATAGGCTTTATACATAAAAGGTAGACATAAATAACCATAAATAATTAATTAAAACTGACTTGCTTGCTCATCGTTGATTATTTGGTACAAACATTGTAGTAACAATTCAAATTTTCTAAACAAAATTATACGTTGTTCCTGTGACACATTATTATTAAATGCTTCTAAAATTTGCAAACTGAAAACCATGGCGCCTATCGGTGAAATATATTTTAGTTATGAAATGACCTTCTCGAATCAATTGACATAATAGGGCATATTTGAAACGACTTATTTTATATATATAAAGTAGAACTTCGGTGGAAAAATCAGCATCAAGAAATTTTCTCCTGTCTTCGATTTTTGACATCTTGATTCATTGCGTTAATATCCTCGAATTTTTGCCTTAAAATGCTATCTTTTTTACCATGACTAAAGTTTGAAATATTATAAACAATTTTTTCGTTTTCAGTGGCTCTAAAATTGGATATTTTAATTTTCTATCAGTGGGTGCTTCTTCGTTTTTTAATCTTTCTGTTTCTGAGTAGCAAACGAAATGATAATTCCAGTTCTTAAAATTATTTTTTAATACTTTTTTAATCTGATGGTTTTAAATACAAAAACATTCAAATCATGATATGTCTAATTAAAAGTATTAAGTATTTTTATTAAAAGATACTAGCTGCATTCATTAAAACAGTTATATACTTTTTTCTTTTTTTATGGTAATTATGTTAGGCACCTAGAAACTCGAGTGGGTAGTTTTCAAAGAAATAAAACAGCGAATATAAAAATATGTATACCCAAACCCTATCACTCTATCGGGATTTCTAAGGACATGCTATAGTGTTTTTTTCGTGCATTTTACGTGGCGTATATGCAAGGAAGAGGTAGTTAATAAGAAGGTTAAAATACAGAACATTTGGGTTACCGGGAGTGATTGGTATCGAACGATGCTCAGAGAGAGCATAAAAACTTTAATAAATTCTCTGGTGCTACGATGAAATCTGCAACTTTTCAGAATTTTTTTAAATAATTATATATATATATTACATATATACACATATAAATCTATTCTATCTATC
>KK119533.1:4729-22421 GCA_000611955.2 Stegodyphus mimosarum | reverse complement strand
GAGAGAGTCTGGGAAATCTCTGTGCGTGGTTGTACGCAAGCTTCCGCTTAGCATTTATTGCAGGTTTTACAGCTATTACCTTGTTGCCACTAGACTCATCTACGCGCTGTAGGATACAGGATTGTATGAGCCCTGTAGTTTAATTCTACTACTTGTCAATATCTTGAATTCCTGAGTTTTGATTCTACTGTTTTAGCTACCGCCCAAGCAGAGGCGTAGTAGGTTAGCGTCAAGTTGATGCATTGTAAATAATTTAGAGTTTAATAAAGGGTAGTTTTAACCCTCCTTCGGTGCAATCACTATTTCTCCAGATTCTACACAACAGATAGACAGTAGAACGTTACAAACTCTTATATTTATTTTCTCCACTCCGAGTCGTGTTAAAATTTGTCAGACAGTTTCGCAAATTCTACATTACTAAACATTACTAAACTTTGATAGCTTAATAATGTCACATAGTGTGAAAAACAGCTTAGTGGCCCATCAGCGTACGACTAATTTGGTATTCTAATTGTTTGTTTAAATATTTCAGATCCTCATAATTTTCTTACCGTTCTCTTTCCAATTTCTGGCGAGACATAGCGCTTAGAACAATCGCTGGTTAACACCCATATCTTTCGAGCTTATCAGCAGCCTAGCGGTAAAAGCCGGTGAACAGGAGTGGTTTGAATCCCGGCGAACGAGCTGCCTGCATGGGCGTTTTCGAGCCTTTTCCCATGTATAATCTGTATATGAACTAGTTTCCCTTATAAAGTTCTCCCCGCAAGCAGCCCTTTCATTAGGCAGATGGCCCTCGAGTGCTTTGCCATAATTAAGTAAGCCAAACCGAAATTTATGTCATTCATTGTTCCGTTCGTTTTTCGAATGCTTCTTCTGTAGTTATGTTGTAGAGTCATTAGGTTATTTTGAAGCAAAAGATGGGAAAAATGTTCATTACCCTCGCCGAGACTCGAACTGGACCTCTCGAATACGCGTCGAGTGTGCTACACCTCGAAGGCATGCTGGAAGGAAGTACCTTATACACTCTTCCCTTTTAAAGGACGACTGGGGATTCGGGGTACCAATCGCCAAATCCTAGTAGTGACGATTGTCCACCACCTTCTTAGTTCGGGCAGCACTATAGAATCATTCAGAATTTTCGGAAACAGGAGACGTGAAAAATGCGTATTGCTCTCACCTAGACTCGAACCTGGATCTCTCGAATACGCGCTGAGTGTGCTACCGTTACACTATAAGGGCATGCTGGGAGGAGGGAGAAAATATCTGACAATACTTTGAAATGATTGAACACGAGTTGGTAACATTTCTGCGTCGGTAGAATATTTCTTTCTTTAAGACATCGGATAACAGCTTTTTTCCCATACATAAAGTGGTGAAACAGACAATGAACATGACTAAGTGCTGTATTTGTAAATAGGTAATAAAGCGATTTGTTTGTGATTAAATGATTTTTCTAGTTAGGTGATTCAGAGGTACATTTGTACCTCTGAATTTGTTACACTTGTAAGGTTTTAGTTTAAACTAACAAAGTGTTATGTTAATTTTCTCTTTCCTGTAAGTTCTTATTTCAACTTCCCGTTAGAATGAGCGCGCGTTTCAGCTTTATGCTAATTTGAAGTGGAGCCAAGTTTTGTATTTAAAAGGTTAGCAAGGAACTTCTCGGTGTTAGAGAGCTTTTAGTCTCAGATCACTGTGGCTCTGCTCGACGTCCTCCTGACTAGCGAGTATTTAAATTCTAAACCATAGCGCTGTTACTCTAATACTTATTGAAGTAATCTAAGTGCGTTAGTATTAACAGTTGCACCAACAGTTGCTAAATCTTGCTACGCACCATTGATCGCTTAGCATAGAGGCTAACCTCGCGTTTATAGCTCTGAGAGCAACGACTACTTAATTTCTACTCAACGCTATTTTAAATTATTTGACTGTTTAGTTTAGACCCAAGTGCGGTCATTATATTCTGTTATCCCTTCCGAGTTGGGAAGTGGCTATAATTAGTAGTTTAATAAAGGTGTAACTTTAAAGCCCTCCTTGCGTGCAGTTATTCTACCACTTCCACTGAACATAGCTGCATTCAGCTCCCTGTTCAAGATCAGGACATTAACACGGTTAAGACCATGTTCGCCAAAAGTATGCACAGAACACTAAGTAAAGACACACTGATTTGTAAATTTTTCTTTTAAGTATAAATGTCTTTTGTGTTTAACTGCATTATTTTGTGCCCTCCTACACGCATCGAATTTTAGCGACTGCGTATGCATATAATTCTTTCTGAAGTGTTATTTACCAAAAGAGGCTGTTTTCCTTGAATCAAGTTGGCAACTTTTTTGTCTCCCTAGTTAGTTAATTATCTTTGGCGTACTGGGTTGGCTGTGTACACTTCAAAGTTAGTTATTCTTTCTTCAAATTAAGGCAATTTAAAGTTTTGGGGAATTGTCTCTAGTTATAGACCGGCAATATATTATTTGTGAGTATCAGGAGGCTTACTTACTTTAGTATTGTATTAAAACTTAAACATAAGGTCGTACTTAGTGAAGTGGTATTTACTTTGAGTATATGTTAATTTCAGAAATTATTTTAATGTACAGGAGTGTATTATTGGGAACTATAACTACCTGAAATTTCTATCTCAGGTTCCATTACGTGTGTTAAGGATTGCATGCTCTATTTATAGCTTTATTTCGGAAGTGTGAAGTACACATAGCTAAAACATGAGTTTAATTTAGTATATAACTGACTTGTTTGTTCTGACTTTTATGTTTTCTTATTTTCATATGTTTGTAATGTGACTCCTTGGGGCTTGAGTAATATTTTCTTTTACGTATGTAAGTTATAACTTTAATTAGTAGTTACATCATTAGGTTTTAATCGAGATATGTATATTAGATTTTTTTAGAATGAGTATACTCCTTTACTACATATAACTAACTATAGGGGCCGAGGGGTACCGTATAAACAGCTAGATTTTCCTATTTTTATAAAAATCTCTTTCTATTAAATATGCCAAAACATGAGTATTTTCCTTATTGAAAACATTTTTATGTAACTAGATGTATAAGTTTAACACCAACAGTTGCTACAATAAAGGACGTGTAAGGCCTTTAATAGGCAGGGTGTATATCAGTGTAATATATATAGGGTGTCCTAGAAAAAATGCTTCATTATCTCGTATTTTTGGAGATAGAGTGAAACAAAATGCTGCTGAAATGGTTTTGGCATACCGATTTCTTCAGAAGATATGCGACTTCAAAATCCTGCGATCTCCTAAACTTGAAAACATCGATTTCATCTCAGCTACCATGTGAAGTTATTTGAGTACGAGAATCCCTCAAACGCTACACAGAAACTCGCTGAGCACATCAAATTAGCTTTCGACAACATTTCATCTGTAACGTTATTACCAGCCACTTTCCTTTAGACTATCCTCCACGAAGACATTGCGTCCCTTAGTCAGATAACCTAGTAAGTTTTGCAATAATCCAACAAGTTTAAATCCAAATCTTCAATAGCATTTCGAAAACACTAAACATCTGACGGGCAGTTCATAATCTAGTAATGCAACGCCGTCGCATTCACATCAGCTATCAAAAGACTTAGCTCATACTGTGAAGTGGTTCATGCAGGAACACAGCACACGATGTCCGTGGGTCCGTAAGATCATCTCTACCATTTAAAATGTAAAATAACACGAATTGTAATAATGTGATACCCACTGCATCTGTTTGGGCTACTAGAGTCGTCTGCCTGTCTGTGAGATATTATTGCGCAATGCGCAGATCGTATGCTCAGCTCGCATTTTGTTCTTTGCATTTTTGCAAACGCTAATTGTAACTCTCTCGCTGTTGTTTGCTATGTTGTGTTCTAAAGCTGAAATCGCTGAAATAAAAGGTTAAAACTACAGTCCACTCGCAAAGATGTATTCTTACGTTTATTAATTTAAATTTAAGATTACTTCCGCTACATTATTTGGTCGTCCTACGCCGGAGCTACGAGAAAAACCCGCGCTTGTGAATAAGAATTCTACGTGTCCGTAATGGAGTTCATGATGCAATTTCGGTTTAGAATTCTCAAGACTTTCGCATTGGATACAGTGTACGAGGTGAGTGAAATAGTTAACGCATTTTAATTGCATTTGACATTTCGTTATTGCTACTATTTTTGTGATTAAAGTATTAGTAAAATCGAGAATTTAGAATATTTTCAAAATGTTAGATATAGAGAAAAAACGAAAGAAAATTTTGAAAACGCAGTTAACGAAATTTATAGAGAAAATAGATTATGATAACTTAGATAATGCTGAAGCTGAATTAATTTTAGAAAAATGTAAAATCTTTAAGGAAGATTTTAAATCTCTATTTGGAGAAATTTATATAAATTCTGATGATGAAAAAATAGACACTTTCGTTGACGAAGAACAGTCGATTTTAGAGAAAATTGAGGAAGTTCACTTAAAAATTATTCGTAAGTTAAAGATTTACAAGGTCGTAAATGCAAATGGCGACAAACCTGTCATACCTGAATCAATCTCTGAAAGTTTAAAGTTACCGAAACTATCTTTACCCACATTTAGCGGAAATTTAACTGAATGGATAACATTTAAAGATTTATTTAACGCTAGTGTTCGCAATAATCCAAATCTATCTGGAGCTCAAAAATTACAATATTTAAAGAGTTCTTTGAAAAATGATGCTTATCGCATTATTCAGTCAATTCCCATAGCTGATCAAAATTTCAGTATTGCTTGGAATTTACTAGAAGAGAGATTTTCTAATAAGAGAGAACAGATATTTGCTTTTATTAAAAGAATTCTTAACGTTTCACAAATACAAACAGAATCTGCATCATCGATATTAAGTTTAGTAGATAACGTAAACGAAATAACTCGCTCATTGGAAACATTAGATCAAAGGATAGATAATTTTAGTGATACTTTGTTGTTGTATATTATTTTGCAAAAACTTGATGTTTCGACAAGGTTGTGGTGGGAGCGTCAATTAAAAAAAGACGAAATACCAAAGTTGAATGACTTGATAGAATTTTTGAAGAATTTCGCTAGAACATTACAGAACAGTAAACCTTTAATTAGTAAAACGCATAAATCAGATAAACCAGTGTATAATAGGGTTACTTCTCTGATTACTAATTCTACCTGCTTATTTTGTAAAGAAGATCATTTTTTATACAGGTGTTCTAATTTTTTAAATCTACCAGTGCAAAAACGAATAGAGTTTGTTAAGACTAATAAACTTTGTTTTAATTGCTTGTCTAATGTCCATAAAGTTAAAATGTGTAAGAGTGTAAATACCTGCAAGCATTGTTTTAAGCATCATCATAGCATTTTGCATTTAGAAAATAATTTCAAACCAAAAAATGCATCTAGATTCCCTTCACCGGAAGCACAAGTGTTTGTTCCGAAATCGCAAATTAAATCAGAAAACAACTTGAGTGAGGGTTCTCCAACTGTTTGTGCAAACAACTATGAAAATCAACATTTTGGAGCTCATGCTAATGGTAAACGTAGTCATGTACTTTTGTGTACTGCTTTAATTAAGGTTCAAAACTCAAAAAATGAATTCATAAATTGTAGATGTTTACTAGATTCAGGTAGTGAAAAATCATTCATTCGTCGGAAAACAGCTATCAATTTAGGATTGAGCATAAAGGATTCGAAGATATTAGTGTCGTGCTTAGGTACTTTCAATACAACTACTACTGGAGAAGTTGACTTGTTGTTTACACCTCATTTTAATACTAATTACAGAATTTCAACGTCCGCTTACATAATAGACAAAATTACAGGAAACATTCCAAGTGTAACATTACCTTTGAATTTATATGAAAGTTTCGAAGATTTAACTTTAGCAGATCCTACATTTCATGAATCGGGAGAAATTGATATTTTGCTTGGAGTTAATGTATTCCTTACTTTAATCAATGGCGAGGTAATTAAAAGGGGCAAAAATCTTCCATTTGCATGTTGTTCTAAGTTAGGATGGGTAATTGCTGGAACTACACATTTCGAATTCCCAAACCGTAAGCAGGTTTCAGTCAATACGCTAAACATAAACACGGAGGAATTAGTTAAATCATTTTGGGATTTGGAACAAATTCCCACATCGAAACCTTTAACTAAAGAGGAAAGATTGTGTGAAAATCATTTCGTGGAAAATCACGTCCGGAGTGAAAATGGTCGTTACTCAGTAAAATTGCCATTCAAGCCTAACAGAAATGAATTGGGTAATTCCAGACCATCAGCCCTTCGCAACTTTCTTAGTCTAGAACAAAAACTAATAAAAACTCCTGAAATATATCAACAATATAAAGACTTCATGTCCGAATATTTATCACTTGGACACATGGAAGAATTATCCGATGATAATTTAGATAAAGTAAATTTTCATTATTATATACCTCATCATCACGTGCTAAAAGAATCCAGTCTTACCACAAAACTACGCGTCGTTTTCAATGCTAGTGCCAAAACTACATCAGGGATATCGCTTAATGACACGCTAATGAATGGTCCCAAGGTGCAAGACGACTTATTTACTATTCTTTTGAGGTTTAGATGCTATCCCATAGCCATTACTAGCGACTTATTGAAAATGTATCGACAAGTTCAAATTCATGATGAAGATCGAGATTACCAAAAAATATTTTGGAGAGATGATCCATCGAAGCCGATTAAAACTTACAGGTTGTGCACAGTTACGTACGGCACTACTTCCGCTTCATACCTGGCTACTCGCGTACTCAAACAACTAACAATTGACGAAGGAACTAAATTCCCAAAGGCAGCTGAAATAATATTACACAATTGTTATATTGATGATGTCCTATTTGGTTCAGACACAGTAGAGGACGCAGTAGAGTTAATTTCACAACTAAGTGAACTTTTACAAAAAGGTGGCTTTCAATTGCATAAATGGTGTACAAATGATCGCTCGATTTTGGAAACTGCTTTGAGTGCTCGGAACTCAAATTCTTCATGTACAGTAGTTGATACTAAATCAATAAAATTATTGGGTTTAGAGTGGTATCCAACGCAAGACGAGTTTACTTGTCACTTTGGAAACTTCGAAAACAGAGAGTGTTCTACTAAAAGAATAATTTTATCTTCTATTTCGAAAATCTTTGATCCACTTGGTTGGTTAGCACCCTTTATAGTTGCAGCAAAAATCTTGCTTCAAGATATTTGGAAATTACAAATCTCGTGGGATGATCCCTTGCCAGAGGAAATCAATCAAAGATGGAAAATCTATTGTGAAGATATCGCAAATCTTGAATGCATTCGTATTCCTAGGAGAGTATTATTGCCCAAATCTACAAATGTAGAACTTCATTGTTTCTGTGACGCATCAGAGAAAGCTTACGCCGCAGTGATTTATTTAAAGTCTTCAAATCATTCTTCAGTTTCGGTGCAGCTACTAACATCAAAAACTCGAGTAGCTCCCCTGAAAGTAATCTCTATTCCTCGTTTAGAACTCTGCTCTGCAGTTCTATTAGTGCATTTGGTTCAAGCTGTGCAGAATTCATTGCAAATTCATGTTGACGATATTTACGCATGGAGTGATTCAATGATAGTTTTGTCCTGGATACAATCAGAACCAACACGCTGGCAAACCTTCGTAGCCAACCGCGTTTCAGAAATTCAATCAGTCTTACCTTCATCGCATTGGAATCACATAAAAGGAAAAGAGAATCCAGCTGATTGCGCATCAAGAGGTCTTTTGCCTTCAGAACTTTCTACTCATGACTTGTGGTGGACAGGTCCTCAGTGGCTTAATTCAAATAATATTCCGTTCTCTATCAACTTACCATTTTCAGAAGAGTCTCTAAGGGAACAACGGAAAAATATTTCTTGTTCAATTGGAACAGTCGCTTCGCAAATTCCAATCCTTAATGAAGTTTCATCATTTTTGAAACTTAAAAGAATCATCGCATGGTGTTTTCGGTTTGCGAATAATTCAGCTAAATCTACCGCAACAAGGATTAAGGGTTACCTTAAAACCGAAGAATTGCAATACGCTAGAAATGCAATTGTTAGAGTAGTTCAAATGGATGAGTTTTTTAATGAATATAATCTTCTGAAAAAGAATCAACCGTTAAACTCAAATAGTAAGATCCTTTCTTTGAACCCGTTTATCGATAAGAATGGACTTATACGCGTTGGAGGAAGATTAAGACAATCCAACATCGCGCAGGACAGAAAATATCCTATTTTGTTGCCCAAGAAACATCACATAACACAGATTATAGTGAATCATTTTCATATATCCCATCTTCATGCTGGCCCCCTGTTATTGCTATCAGTAATTAGAAGAGAATATTGGATAATCCACGCTAGGTCAGTTGTAAGACAACAGATTTGGAAATGTGTGAAATGTCATCGTGTACGAGCTAAAACATCTACCCAGATAATGTCTGATTTACCATCGTCTAGAGTCGTTCCGTCAAAGGTTTTCTCCAAAGTTGGAATTGACTACGCCGGGCCATTTCAAGTGAAGCCCAGGCAAGGTCGAGGAGTAAGACCAATGAAATGCTACATTTGTGTATTCGTGTGCTTTACTACAAGAGCTATACATATTGAATTAGTAGGTAATCTTACATCAGAGTCATTTATTGCCGCTTTGAAGCGCTTTGTATCTAGAAGAGGAAAACCAATAGAAGTGCATAGCGATCGTGGCACAAATTTTATTGCTGCAGATAAGGAATTGAAAAGAGTAATAAACTCCTTGAATGAAAATGAATTGGTTAATAAATATTGCTCTACTGAAGGTATTAAGTGGATATTTAATCCTCCCGCAGCGCCACATTTTGGAGGATTATGGGAAGCTGCAGTCAAATCTACAAAGTTACATCTCAAGCGAACTATAGGGGAACAACTTCTAACGCAAGAAGAATTTACGACATTGCTAACTCAAATTGAAGCTTGTTTAAATTCGCGACCTTTGTGCCCACTGTCTGAAGATCCATCAGAATTTTCTGCACTTACACCAGGTCATTTTTTGATTGGTACCCCGCTAACTGCCTTACCAGAAGAAAGTTTACATGATCAAAAAATTCCTATATTGCAACGTTGGAAACTTGTTGAGAAAATGTTTCAAAGCTTTTGGAAAAGATGGTCCAATGAATACATTTCCAATTTGCAACGACGTTCAAAATGGTTGAAAGTGCAACCTAATTTAAAGGTTAATGATTTAGTTATCATAAAGGAAGACAATTTACCCCCGCTACGATGGAAATTAGGAAGAGTGCTAGAAGTTTTTCCTAGCTCAGATAATGTTGTGCGTATCGTGAAGATCAAAACTGCTAACGGAGTTTTCAAGAGGCCAATTCACAAACTTAGTGTTTTGCCTATCAATGATTAAGTTCTCTTTTTCTAAAGCATTATAACATTGTACTTTGCTTTAACTATAATTAAGTTCCTGAATTGTATCAAGGCTTCTGTGCATCTGTTTTGTGAATATTTTAATGATAATTTTTGCATAATTTAATATTGTTATGATAATTTCATGTTGTAAAATCTATTTAGTTTGAAACGATGTTTCAATGCCGGGCGGAATGTTTGGGCTACTAGAGTCGTCTGCCTGTCTGTGAGATATTATTGCGCAATGCGCAGATCGTATGCTCAGCTCGCATTTTGTTCTTTGCATTTTTGCAAACGCTAATTGTAACTCTCTCGCTGTTGTTTGCTATGTTGTGTTCTAAAGCTGAAATCGCTGAAATAAAAGGTTAAAACTACAGTCCACTCGCAAAGATGTATTCTTACGTTTATTAATTTAAATTTAAGATTACTTCCGCTACAGCATCTTTCACTCCATATCGTGATGTGTTATCTGATAAGTATGCATCTTTCATTAACCTTATTTTTAAATCTTCTTGTTTCTGGCCGTGCTTTTGCACCTTAGCCGTACTTCCTGACAGATATAAAAGTATTTCCCTGAAGGCCCATATTTTGATTCCATATGCTTACGTTTAGCCCATATGCGTCCAGGTTCCCTTACACATTCGATATTATCAACATTCGATTGCGTTCAAATGCGATGGATATCCATACATGCCAGCCCCCGCTTCTCCATTGAAAGTTCGAGATTATTTCACGGTGTCCTTTCATTCGCTGAACCCAAAGATACATTCCCGAACTCTGATATTGCACATATCCTGAATGAAGCATGTATAGTTTTAAAGACGTTTGTTTCTTATACTTTACTGAATGTACCATGAAACGTTACTGTGTTTTCTCTGGAGCACCTTGTATATAAATTTATATACTTGGTATATAATTGTGACATCTTTTAAATGTAAAATTTTTGTTATGGGGGTAAAGCGAAACGTATCAAGATGTCTTCTGACACTCTTATACTTAGCGCAAGATTCTTTCGAAACTTATACCAGAAGAAACTTCGGTGCTTCTAATAACCATTGAAAACATTTTCTCGTTTATTTTTTTAATTTAAAGTTATAAGATTTGTAAAATGGTACACGATTAAAATAATATATGATTCGATCATTTAATAGAAAGGAATCTTGAGCCTTGAATCCCAGTAAATTAGATCTCTATGCTCTATTAGTGAAGTTCGGAAACCATGGAACATTTAAAATCCCAGATTTTGATATACTGGCAATCTGAAATCGTTCAATCATATTTTAATATCACGTAGAATCGATAATAACTGTGTACACATGTACATTAATACATTCACATGATGAATGATATGTCTACTACATGTCCTCCTTGTAAACTCAAACAGGCCCCAGAAATTATTTACAAAGGATATATACTTCAGATTTCTAGCTCATTGCTAAATATAGATTCAAATTAAGAGTGTGATAATATTTGAAATGAAATACCTTTAACATTTATAATTTAAATTTAGGAAATGGTTCAGCTTCTGCTACAAAAATTTAAAAGTAGATAGGTATTCTTGGAAGACTCTTTTCGAGTCTGTACAATGGATTACATCTGCATAATCTGAAATTATTTGTTGCAAATTTGCATGTTTCTCTATCAACAACATATTAAAATATTCTTCTGGTTTCACTTTATAAGTTCTAATTTAAGAATGGCAGGAATGTTTGTAATCGAAGGCGTAGGCAAATATGATAATGATGCCTGTAAGGAAAACTTATCGGTTAGAATTTAAAACAAATTGCCCGTTATTATTAGACGGGAACGAGTTCTGCATCACTGACAGTTTGGGAGAAGTGACAGTTTGTATAGAGTACATAAATTTATTTTCAATTTTAAACCCGAGATAGGAAACGCCCTGTATTTTCTAACGCTTAACGACGTAGAAATGTCAACTCGAAATTTCATTTCCCAGAGTAACGTTAGTATCATTACACATACTCATTTACCTACATTACTTACCTTAAATTACCAAAGGGAGTCGCATTAGGGTGCATTTTTGCATTATGTGAAAGAAAATGTATTTATTTAATGAGAGCGTGGCATATGTCAGGCATTTTAGAAAATTAAATATCTGCATGGAAAAATAATGTAGAAGCATTTTGATTATTTGCTAACTAGAATTTAATCACTATATTTTCTGGAAAAATATTAAAATATAAGTACGCAGAATTTTGTTATGGCAAGATAGTATTATATCTCACTGCATGGGTTTAAAGTTGCTGGGAAATTTAAAAAAGAAATCATATGGAAAGTGGGATTATAACCGAGGAATTTGTATGAACGGTAATTCTGAATCAATTTAAACTTTTCAGAGTAAATTATAGCACCAGGAAGAATAATTTGGAAGTGTACGTCTTTATTGCCACTACTGAGTGACTTCTAGAATGGACCAATGGGCTCCCAGTAATATTTCTATTATTTCACATGACCTTTGCCGCGCTTTAATCAAAATGGTTGAAAATGTTTTGCGACGCAATTTCCTCTACAAAATAATTAAAGCCTCGTAGCTTTCTTGTGAAAATTTTCAGTGCTAAGTTAGATCAAATGTAAGCATTATATATATAAATAATAGAAGTTTTAGCATTTTTATTGCAGTTTATATGGAAACGCTATTTCGTAATAACAGAACAATGCAAAAATTAATTCAAAGTGAACTTTCCTAATTTGTATTCCTACACATTTAATGTGTTAAATTTCACATTAATAGCTGTTCACTCTTAACAGAATGAATTTATCTTATTCACAACGAATATTTAATTTATTCATATATAACTTTTAATGCTAGCAATAGGTATAATCAGATCACTCATGATATATATTTTGAATCTTGCTCTTTCAAAATCAAAGGAATGCAAGCATTGATATAAGAAAATACTACATTCATTGTAACATATCCAGCCATTCTTAGCTGAATAAAACAATTATACATTTAAATTCTCTTAATCCACAAGTAAACGCATAATATTCGAGGCTAATTGTAGGTTTAGTCATTTTCTCTATACAAAGAGCGATAATATGCCACGAACATTAATCCAAATATCAGTGGGTGGTAAGTTTTTCGAAAATGAAATGTTGATGATTCAATAAATTTATAAAATGAAAGCAAAATGGGATTTTCTACTAAAATCATAGCAGCATTTCTACGCTATACATTTATAACAGCGAAAGAATTCAAAATAAAAAGGAAACAACAACATGCGCTCAGATGCACAGTTTCAAGTTTCAGTGTCACAAGAGCAATAGAAGCTTATTGGTCCATTTTTGAAACCCCTCTCACAGTGGCGATACCGATGTGCACTTGTGAATTATGACACTGTGAATAGCGCATTATATAAAGACGAATTGGTTTGGTTACATTAAATCACAGAGCTTTCATTTTAACCCTTCGTCGAGAAACAGTAAACTTATATGCATACTGTTAGTCTTACCTACTGCAGTTTCCTGTATTCAAAAACTTCCGTTGACTTACTATTACTTAGGAAATTATTGATATATATCGCAAAACTCTGATATTATTACTTTTCCATAAGCTTATGTTCTACCATAAGCTTCCGTCCTTCTGTTTGCATGAAATTTCAAGTTACAAGTTTGTAGTAGCAATTATACTTATCCTGTATATCAAACTTTTGAGGAATCAATTAATCAATAGAAAGGTTCTTATTCTAAATCCACTTTCGCATTAGCGAAAGAAAGGAAACATAGAGGAGGGAGTAATTTTACAACATAAATATAGCAGAAAAATCCAGGAAAAAGGATTAAAAGGAACGCTATCATTCCGATTCCTTCTAAATACATCTTTGCATTTGAAATCGGGCAACATATTTTTACCTTGTTTTTCTATGGACCATTCTTCTAATCCAGTTATTTTTTAGAGATTTGAATGAAGTCTGTCAGATTTATGTATTTGTGGATTAAGATAGAATGTATCACATTATCTGCATAGAAATTTCTTTACTCGGAAATGGCATTTTACAAAATCGTTGACTAATAAAATAGCGCACAAACGTTGGTTGACGACATTAAATAGAGTTATTATTAAAATTAAATATATAAACTGGAAATTAAAGTATGTTCTAGGCAACTATATATTGCCTCTCTCTTTCTTGCTGGTAATTGTACCTAAGACCGTAATAGTATCAATGTTGCCTCATTTTATGGTATTATATATGGATCCTTTGATTAACGTAATATCATACCATAATTATTTACACCAACAGGGTAATTTTCTCGGTTATGATTGACCTTTCTTGCATTTAATATTTTGTAATTAGTTTTCTTATGTTCTTCATGAATAATTCATTTCTAGTGTTTTGAACATTACAGTCTTTCTAGAGCCTTATCAGAGAAGTTTTATATAAAAAGTAATCAGTTTCTATTATTTTATATGTATAGATAATATTCAGTTTGCATTAATATATGTAAATAATATTCAATATGCATCATAATTTTGCATCCATTTGTAACATATTTAATATTATGTCTTCTATATATGGTGGGTATTTGCTACTAAAATCTCACCATAGAGTTACAATATAATCCTTATGTATTTCCTGGATCTCATCACAAATTTTTTTTTGAGTTGTTACTTTATTTCGGATATTACTATTAGAATGACACTTTGAAATAGGTTTTAATATCTTCAATGGATATTTTTAATATTTTAACAGTGAATACATCAGTCTGCAAAACTGCAGTATATTGCACTTTATTATACAGGGTGTCTCATCAAGACCGCTCAAACTCTGCACAATCAAATTGTCGCTTGAAATGCATATAAAACGCCAAAAGAACTATTACTGTACAAGCCATAGTTTTTGAGATAAATGCAAAAGAAAAGTATGACGTTATATCCAGTACAAGGGAAAAAAACTTTATTGAATAAATGAATATCAGTATTTGCATAAGTTTATACTGAGAGCTATTCAAAATGTCCACCTCGTATATCGAGCCATGCATGCTTGCGCCGTAGAATAGCTGACTACACGCATTGCAGCAGCGTGGTGTCCACCAAAGTACACGCAGCATGAAGATGAAAAACTAAGTCACTTTCTGTAATAATTAAATCTTGATAGGCCAATTTCTTCAGATAGTCCTACAGGAAGAAATTCAAAGGAGTCAGATATGGTGATCGTGGAAACAATAAAACCGGAACTCCACGTCCAATCCATTAGCGTATTCCTTATCCAGCAAAGAATACATTATCACCATGCAAAGATTACCAGTAGCTACTAGATGTAAAATCCTAATGACTCTACAATGTTACTGCTAGTATTCTTATAACGTACACTAAAACCAGTTTAAATCTTTTATTCAGTTAAATTTATAAAGATCAAATAATATGATTAAGTTTTCGAACAGATATTTTCATATAAAATATCTGGATTATTATGAAATTCTAAATGCTATGAGATAAAATCACTATTGTATGTAAGACACAAGTCTCAAATTATGTACTAACTACAGTTATAATAATATCACAGCAACAGATTTTATGTTGCCTACCACGCAAACTTCTTTGATCTTGCAAAAATTCTGAGTCTGTTTTCTTATCAACTTTCGTGACTACGACATTATTACACTCTACTTTTCTTTTTAATGTAAAAAATAATAAATGAGTAATATGCATACTGCATAATTCTGCGACTCTGCCTAAAGGAGAAACTTTTGGTGAGTGGTTAATTACGTTGAATGTAATGGAATGCATTCGTCCCCGCTTTTCTTAGGAAAAACCACCGTATACATTAAAGCTCTTGTTGGGTGTCATATTTTTCATTACTGTTTGAGATAAAGCAGTCACGCTAAATGGCGTTCTAACTACGAACAAAACAAGAGTTCTTGAAACTTGCGGATCAATCATGTCCTTCATTTGGAGATTTGCAGAATTATCATACTCTGTAAATAATTATCATAAAAAATTCGTATTACAAATTTTGTCTACAATTGGTAATTTTTAGCCCAAAGGGCGTTAGCCCAGAAGGGCTATTAATTTCGTTTTGGCATTTGTATCGATTCGCTTTCTGCGTTGATTCACTTTTCAAACTGTCGCCACCAAATATTACAGCTCTGTATTATATTTAAGGAAATTAAATAATGTAGAATCTGGATAAGTGTGTGTATGTTTCTTGCATTGTGATAAAACAACGATATTTAGAGCCATCAAATTTTGAATAACATAATCCTGCATCGAATATGGGCATCTGGAAGCCCTAATCTGGAATTTGTTTTATTATCTAGTTCATATTTTGTCAGACATTAAAGAATTTTTGCTCAACGATTTCAAAGCGAAGAGTGGCAACGCTGTACGGAAAAAAAATTTTTTTTTATCTCCAGCACGCGAGACTGTGTATTGGAAATTCTAAAGGTATACTCATTTTAAAATTATTTTGCGATATTGCTGTTGAATTGAATTTTGTCGTTTAAAGGCGAAGAACATGATATTTAATAAATAAAGGTAACACACAAAATTTTAAAAAACACCCCATTGGCGTAATGTAAAACTTGAATTTTTTTTTTTTTTTTGACTTGGTGAACGAAGTGATAAACATCATACTCTGTTGAATTTGCTCATTTTGGCAATTTTATTGAAGACACTAAAATGTAAAAAGTGTGATTCCAAACAAGAAATGCGAAAGTTTTGTATCGAATATACAAGCGCATACATATGTATACGGGTGGTGTACTTAGAGGAAGGGTTGTAGAGATGTTAGGTTATTTCGAAGCAGGAGAATGAAAAATGAGCAACGCCTTCGCCGGAAATCGAACCAGGGACCTCTCGGTTACGCGTCGAGCGGGCTGACCACACTACACCACGAAGGTATGCGAAGAAGGCGGAAGAAATACCTTATATACTCTTTTAGCCATAGGGCCGACATTAATTCGGCTAGGTGGGCTGGGGGCTGCGCCCCTTTTTCACTTCACCTTATATACTCCCCCTTTTAAAGAATGACTGGGGTTTTGAGGACCCAGTCGCCAAAACTGGGTGGTGGAGAATCATCATCCACCATCGTTTTAGTTCGGGCGCCATTAGGTTAGTAATTAGGTAACCTAATGGCCATCAGGTAATAACCTAATGACTCTAATGGTTCGGGCGCCATAAGAGTCATTAGGTTATTTCGAAGCAGGAGAATGAAAATGAGTAACGCCTTCGCCGGGAATCGAACCACGGACCTCTCGGCTATGCGTCGAGTGTGCTGACCATTACACCACGAAGGCATGCGAAGAAGGCGGGAGAAATACCTTATAGGGTCATCAAAAGCGTATGTGGCATTTACCGCACTTCGCTGCTCGCTCGGTCTTCTCGGTGTTGTTTTCTTATTCTTTTCCTTTTTTCTTTCTTTCTTTTCCTTTTTTGCTCTTTTTCTTTTGGAGATAGACAACATTCTCACATAAAAATACGCTTGAGATGTTCTTCAGAAAATAATATAATTTACCAACAGTAAAGTTTCAAACTTCTACGATTATTCAATTAAAAGCTTACATTCTTCGCATTGAACTAAAAAATGCCCCAATTTCATTGAAGACGTGCAATTAACACATTAATATACTTTTAATAATCTGAATATGACTTAATTTTCCTTAGCTTTAAATTACTATTTTAGTAATAGCTCCCTTATTTTCTATCATATTTACTGTTATATTACAAAGTTCTAGTTAACTTACGTGTCCTAGGCTACTAGAACTTTAGTGAACTCTCTAGCGACTATTCGTTAGTCTCCTTGCAGTTATAAAATATAAGGAGGATTTAAATACCCTTTTATTCACTCAAAGAAATACTACAGACGGCCCCTCTCGGCCTTAAAGGAAAGCTTCCACTCGAGCTCTAACCCGTGAGCACGCGCACTGGGTCCACTGGACACACACGTTTAAAGAAACATTTCTCAAAACACGCCTCTTTCACGCAAGTTGTGAAGTCCAGTGTAGTGTGTCTTAGGTGGACCTCTGTACGCTTCCGAAGTTTTTAAGCTGGGGCTTTGAATCGGAGTCTTGATTTTGATTGGATAGGGTCTCTTAGACCCAGCGCGGTGTTCGTATTACTTTTACAGAGCTGATTTGTGACAGTGTAGAAAGCGGCAATCATGTCGCGTAATTTACCTTACAAACAAGAAATGTTGGAAAAGTTATTAGATGTATCAACTGGCGAAGAATGTATTGAAGAAAATGAGAATGGAAGTGATCATGAATCTTTAGCTCACATGATGTTGATTCAGAAACTGATATAGATTCTGAAAACCAGAGTAAGAAGACATAAATTGTTTTATTGGGAAAAAATTATCGGAA
>KK119532.1:172044-185353 GCA_000611955.2 Stegodyphus mimosarum | reverse complement strand
TTTATATTATATATATTTAACTTTTGTGATGTCTGAAAAATAAAGTGAGACCTCACCCTATACAAAAAGCAATAAAATATTTTTTTCAGTCAAAAGGATTCAGTTCAGTTTTGAAAATATTTTGGTTTCAAAAAATCTTGGAAATATTTTGTATACCAACCTCTCTTTAAAAATATTTTTGTTCAAATATGTCCCCCCAAAAATGAATGGGTTACCAAGAATTTTGTCTCGTCAAAAAAATGGTCCAACATTGGATAAGAGAGTGATCCAAAAAAAATGGGTCGTGGAAGTAATTGAATGCATTGCACTCATTCCTTCCACGACCCATTTTTTTGAATCACTCTCTTTTACTTACTCATCGGATTCTTGTTGATCTTTGATAATTTGGGGGAGGTAATAGACCCCTAATTCTGTTAGAAAGAAGGTGGGCCTTTTTATCATCTCATCTTCCACAGTGTCTTTAATAACAATGTATATTACACCATCTTCTCCGACTCTTGTAAGAGGTTCTGTAAAAATTCGGCACATTCAGGGAAACAAAAATTCGTTGTGAAGAGCTTTTTGGGCAACATACGCAGCTTCATCGGATGAGAGAATAATCTGATGAGCTGGACCCCACTGTTTGGAATAATGATGTAATTCTCCGAGCCGAAGAAATTTATCCTGATCTGGGAAAAAAACTTGCAGAATGCTGGACGTATGACTACTATTCGTAGGTAACAGGTTGACAATATCTTTAGCATTCCAGTATAGGAATCCCATATCCACATACACGTGCACAAAAAGGGTAGAGTTGTATTCCAGTCTAAGTAACATAATTTTCTTATATAATAAAAGAGCTCGCTGCGTTTGTATACTCTTCAGGAAGAGGTCACGTGTTCAAAAGGAGATGTAGAAAAAAATATAGGGTTTCTCCCCCTAAAAATGGACCGTGGAAGGTTTCCAAGATTTCCCAAGAAATGGGTCGTGGAAGTATATTAAAAAAAATGGGTTCCAAGATTGGATAAGAGAGTGACCCAAAAAAAGGGTCGTGGAAGGAATTCAATGCATTGCACTCATTCCTTCCACGACCCATTTTTTTGGTTCTCTCTTCGCCTACTCAGGAGAGAATTCATCATCACTTCTTGCCTTATGATTTCAGGCAGGTGATGGACCCCCAATTGAGTGAGAAAGAAGATGGGAGACTTTCTTCTAATTGCCTCATCTTCCACAGTGTTTCGGAGGGCAATGTATGTTTCATCCCCCTCCACGACTTTTGTACGAGGCTCCATAAACATCTGGCACATCCAAGGAAATAAGAATTCGTTATGAACGTGAAGCTTTCTGGGCAATATATGCGTCTTCATCTGATGTGAGAACAATTTGATAGGGTGGACCCTATTCTTTAGAATAATTGTACAATTCTCCAAGTCGAAGAAACTTGTCCTGATCTGGGAAAAAGACTTGCAGAATACTAGAGGTGTGAGAACTCTTCGTATGTAAGAGGTTGAGGATATCTCTGGCATTCCAGTACAGGAATCCTACATCGACATATGCGTGAACGTAAAAGAGAGAGTTGTACTCCAATTTGAGCAGCATGCTTTCTTATAATAAAAGAGTAGAGAGAGTTGTACTCCAGTTTGAGCAGCATGATTTCTTATAATAAAAGAGCTTGCTGGCGATCCGTTTATATACTCTTCAGAAAGAGGTCACGTGGTCCCTTTACCAAGATCATAAAAGGGATCATAAATGGGAACCAAGATCATAAATGGGATAAAAAATCATAAATGGGAACCAAGATCATAAAAGGGATAAAAAATCATAAATGGGAACCAAGATCAGGAAAAGGAATGGTCACGTGGTCTTCTCGTTTATACAAAAGGCGAGCGGATTTTCTTCATATCAGAGCTGATTCGCGTTCTGTATAACGAATATATATCAGTTCGATGTTATATCGAGGAAGAACGGCTGTTTTGGAATGCGCCTGATACTTTACTACTCATCCCGACTTCCAGCAATAAAACATGGGATATTTTATCAGTATTTTTTGAAGAGGATCATTGCTTCCGTAAAAAGAATGGAAGTTTTACCAGCGAAGAGATGCTTTACCTGGCGGATAAGAATCCAAAAAACAATCAACTTCTTGCCTGGGTCTACAGTGTCCTCACCCAGCCACTTGTCCGCGTAGTTCCTCATCAACCTGTACACCGGCTTCTTTATCCACGGGAAAAATTCCCTTTCGTGACCCTGTATAATCTGGGAGTGAACTACATACCTCCTCATCCCAGCATGAACAATGTAAAGGACTATTATCCAAAACGGTACGCCATGAAAATGTGCCAAACCGACTTACCTGAAGAAAAAGACGTGGAAATTCAAACAGATCCTCTCATTTTGAATTTCCATGGCATGATCAACTTTTAACTCTTTCCAAAAAAAGAAAAAGGAAATTTGGGAGGAGGCAAAAAAAATGAGTCTAGAAGGAAACGGGTGCATAGGGAAAAAAGGAATAACTTTTTTTCAAAATGCACTCCTTTCCTTCTAGACCCATTTTTTTTTATTATTTCTTTAAACCAATCTTGGAATCATAAGAGTATAAAATTTTATTAAGGCCATTACAATCTAAGCAGGATCTTTTTTCGATCTCAATTCCATTGGAAGTCTATTATATACTTAAAAAAAACTTTTTTTCTAAAAAACTGATGTCTTAATCACCAATTTTATTTCCATAGGTTAACATTGGCAAGTAAAACATAATTTTTTTAGACAAAACGTTTTTTTTAAGTATATAATAGACTTTCAAGAATGGAATCCAAAAGGGAAAACGTTAATTTTTATAATGTCTTAAAAAAATTTTTTTTAATATGTTTCAGATTTGATAAAAGTTTTTCCAGTCAAAAAAATTGCCTATCTTTATAAGCAGTCAGTCTTGGAAATATTTTGGCTTTTTAAAAATATATTGTTATTGCTATTTAAAGAAATATTTTTACATAGTCAGTTCTCGTCACCTCCATAAAAATGGATGACTGACCCTGAAGGCCTGAATTTACATTCTTTGTATAAACAAGAGAGAATTTTCAGGAGTCTATTTTTTCTCTTCTGGTAGGTGGGAGAGTTGTAGTAAATTTTGGGATTTCTAAAAAAATATATGTTTTCTCTAAGATATTTTTCAAATTTTAAAAAATGAGTAAGTGTTGTGTTTTATATATTGTTTTAAACCATAAAAATGGGTAAGAGTTGTGTTTCATATATTGTTTTAAATCATAAAGTGTCATCTGAAACTTTGTTCATTCTGTTTTAAGGTTTCCTCTGACGATAATTAAAAAAAATCATTTTTTTACAAATTATATAATATCTTTTATTAAATACATTTATAAAAATTACTTAAAATTCTCTAAATTCTGTTTTGGTCCAGTCCATTCCTAAAACTAGAGATAACTTTTTGGTCCCACTGAAGTCTTTAGGGTTCATCCCAGCACTCTTCTGGTTCCTTTGGTTCATCCCAACACTCTTCTGGTTCCTTTGGTTAATCCCAACACTGTTCTGGTTCCTTTGGGTGTTCAACGTCAGCCCAACATGCTTCTGGATCATAATTAGGTAGATTGTCGTATATTTCACCCCAACTAGAAAAATTACGATTTGAAAAACTGGAAGAATTACCATTAGAAGAATCTGGATTTTCTATGGACGGTAAATTGTCCCATGATTTGATAAAGGCGTCAAAATTTTCTGGGGAAGGATCTTTTTTTTAACTGATCGAAGGCTAGGTCAAACGTTGTTGCTGGCCCGTCTAGATTGATCTTTTGGATATGGAAATCTTCTTCTATAATGTGCCATCGATAGTTGCGCACTTTGTTTTCAGCACAATGAAAAGTTTTTTTCATCTGCTGGTGTTTAGCACATTTCCCTCGATGTATCCAACTGATACCACCTGGCACAGAAATTTCTGTTATGGGGTTATCTTCTAAGATTTGGGCAAATAAGTTTGCTTTCTCATATCCTACGACGTAAATGGAGGAGAAATTATGGGTTAAAGATTTAAGAGTAGAAGAGAGATGATTGTAGGGAATGTGGCCGTCATTCGATCGAAGACCATGTCGATTTCGGGTTAGCCAGGCGTTGGTTTTTTGATTTTTAGTGCTGAGTTGATTGAGAGGGTTAAAGAAAACTCTCGTGGAACACGCGCTTTTATAATCGCGGAATGATTATTTTTATCCCTTTAAAAAAATGTTTACATCATTGAGACCGTATTTTTTGTTTAAAAAATTAAAAAGGACTAATCTTGATGATTAACGTAAAGATTGAAAAAAAATTTAAAAAGTTTGATTAAAATGATGATAAAGATTGATTGAAAAATGATAAAGATGATCATACTTGATGGTAAAGATTGATTAAAAAAAGCTAATCTTGATGGTAAAGATTGATTAAAAAAAGCTTATCTTGATGGTAAAGATTGATTAAAAAAAGCCAATCTTGATGATAAAGATTAATAAAAAAAGTATTAATCACATGACTTTCAAAATGAGAGGTATAAAAGGACATTTCATTTCATTTTCCTCTTATATTCACCATACGCTACTATATAACGTTTTGGGATGGTCATGGATTTGAAGTTTACATTACTAATAATCGCATTTACTTCAATGCCGTGTCCCTGGCCATGTTCAACAAAAATTACGGTTCACTTTTATACAAAGATATGATCGACCTACTAAAACCCAAGCTCTTGATGTGGAAAGATCTTTCATCAGACGATTCAGATGATCGGAGTATATGGTTCGATCTACCTCAAGCCTTGTATGCCATGCAGAAATTGGGAACAAGAGCTTATCATATTGTTCTCCAATGCTTACATTCACCATTAGAAGAGGATGGTGAAAATGAAGATGGACTACCTGTATTGAAAATCAGCTCTTCAAAACAAAATATCTTTATCAAAGATATGGCGGAATTGTCCATGTATCACATCTTTAGTGAATCAGGATGGACATAAGAAGTGGAAAGAAAGGAGGAAAAAAATCGGTTTGGAGGGAAACGGGTGCATGGGGGAAAAAAGTGATTTTTTTTTCCAAATGCACTCTTTTCCTTCCAGACCGATTTTTTGGGGGTTTTAAATAGAGCCAATCTTGAAATAATAATTAAACTGGTGTGCAAAAATTAACGACGAAGTCGTAAAATTAGCATATCAGTTGAACGAAGAGGCAGAGCGGACAGAAAGACCAATCAGGAGATTAAGTAAGGTGATGTATGGTAGCACATGCGCAGATATGCAGGTAGACGTAATGGGGGAGTGTCTGAATAGTATAAAGCATGTTGTCGGTGTAAGATCAATATTTCTGGCAAAGAGATTGCACGCCGTATAGCAGTTAAAATCACACCGAGTTGCTGCCTCAGCGAGAAATGGCGAATAATCAATCTGTTAGACGACATCTGGATGCTTTTACCCGAGGTCGAATCATTGGGAAGTTGGAGTAAGGCCGCAATGTGACAAGTGTGACTGCAGAGTTCGGAATTGCTCACAGCATCGTTTCACGACTTTGGAGACAATTTCAAACTACAGGAACAGCTATCCGGGGGTTTAGTAGTGGTCGTCCACGAGGAACCACACCCGCAGATGATCGGTATATTGCCTTACAGGCCAGAAGAAACAGGCGGCAGACAGCGGGAGAAATCGCTAGACACACGACACAGGCGACTGGACGACCGATATCGCGTTTTACCGTGGCCAGAAGACTGCACGGTGGTGGTCTGTTTGCACGACGCCCTGTACGGTGTGTACCTCTAACGCCTGCCCATCGGAGAAGGCGTTCTCTGTGGTGCCGGGAACACCGGAATTGGAGAGACAATGAATGGGGACGAGTACTCTTTACAGATGAGAGCAGATTTAGTCTGAGTTGCGATTCTAGACACATACACATCTGGACAGAGCGGGGAACACGCAATAACCCCTTCAACATCATCAAAAGGGACTGTTTTGGAGGTCGCGGAGTTCTCGTTCGAGCAGACATAATGCTTGGTAGCCGGACCGACCTTCATATCTCCCAAGGAGGTTCGTCACCTGGGACTGCTATTGTAACGAGGTTCTTCTTCCTTACATGCGTCTTTTCACAAGGGCTATGGGTCCTCAGTTCCTCTTCATGGACGACAACGCTCCACCTCATCGCACAGTTACTGTCGAAGAGCTGTTGGAGAGTGAAGATATTGAACACATGGATTGGTCGGCAAGGTCTCTGGATCTAAATCCCGTCAAGCATGTACGGAACTTACTAGGGAGACCCGTGGCAGCACGTAACTTATCGCCAGTAACGATTCCGAAACTGCGATTGGTGCTACAAGAGGAACGAGCAGCAGTGTCTCAACAGCTCATTAACAACCGCATATCCAGCATGCACAAATGATGTGAAACCTGCCTAGCAGTCAGGGGAGATCATATCCCCTATTAAAGACCGGATTTTTCTTGCTGGACACCCATCACAGGGATGTTTCGGCTTTCAGTCGCATTGCGCTCCATGCTACTTTTTCAATAAAGCTTCTTTTTATCCCTCTGATTTCTCTTTTAGTAAGTGTTTCTTACATTACTCATGTCCTTACGTATTGGGGATCTTACGGTATTAAATGTGTTGATTTGGAAAGCTTTTGTACAAAGTTATATTGAAAAAACCGTCTCGTCCTTAATTTTTGTACACCAGTGTATAAGGTCTATATAAAGGCCTTCCTCTTTCTGAAGGAGGTAAAAAAAACTGGGCTAAGTTAAGGAAAAAGTACATTAGAAAAGATGATTGTCTTATCCAATGTGCTTTTTCCTTTACTCAACCCAGTTTTTTTTTCAATCACTTTTTGGGTCCAATCTTGGGGTCTAAAGAGAAATAGAATATGGAACTTATACTTGACTTTGAAGCTTTTTACGATTCTCAGGAATCCTTTATTGTAAAAGAGTTGGCCTATATCACTTCCGATGGCACTTCCCGAGGGGTATTTGTATTTAAACCCCCTTTTCCTTGGAAGATGCTTACTGAAAAAGAAAAACGAACGGCTGTTTGGGCAAGTGATTATTATCACGGCTTATCTTGGTACGAAGGAGAAATTCCTTACATCCATTTCCAATGGGTATTACATATGTTGGCAGAACCCTTTTCCGTTATTTGGGTGCGAGGAGAAACGAAACGGCGGTTTTTAGAAAAATGGTTGCAAAGATATATTTCTTGCATCTTGGGACAAAAAATTTTAAAATAAAATAAATGTGTTGTTTGTCCCAACCATACAAATGGGTTTTCTCATTGTGCTTTACAAAAAGTGGTTTGGTATCATGATTATTTAAAAGCACAAAAGTCTGGAAAGAAATGAAGTTCTTCTAAGATATTATAAAAATTAACTTTTCCCTTTTTGGATTCCATTCTTGGTGAAAATTGAATTAGTAATATTGGATTAGCAAATTTGGATTAGTAAAACTGGATTATTAAAATTGGATTAGTAAAATTTGGATTCCATTCTTGGCAAAAGGAAGGTTAATTTTATAATATCTAAAGACATTATAAAATTAACAAAAAGTTTTTTTTAATATATATATATTTTAAATTGTTTTTGAAAACTTTATGTTGTGGTTTCTCCAATGAAAATAGTAAATACCATAGGATCTGTTTCAGTACTTTTCTCTACAAAAGTTGTAGGTTCTTTTAATTGAACTTTCTCTTTTGATGGAACATTTAATGGGGCATAATTTTTCAACCATTTAATCTTTTCTTGTTCTACAATTTTTTCAAAATTTATAGAAGAAGGGTTAAGGTGATCATTGTTGACAGAATAATAATCATTGGTCTTGATCAGGGATTCATGTAGGATTTGGTAAAACCAATCGCTAAATTCTATATCCTTTTTCTTAAGATGATCCATTATACTATAAATTTGCGAAAGGTTTAAAAAAAACGATTGTAGATTGATATTTAGCTCCTTCCATTGTCAGGACTTAGTGTTCTGTGCATCCTTTTTGGAAACATGGTAAATTTTGTACAGGGTTCTTAACCTCCAATATTCAGTCCTGAACTGGAACAGGGAGTGGAAGGTACGCTATGTTCTGATGTATCTGCTGGGCTGGATAATAACTGCACGTGAAGGGATTTGAAAAATCCTCTTTTATTCAATCACTATTAAATACAAACTTCCCAACTCGGGAGAGATACAGAACGTAAAAGACCGCTCTTGGGTCGAACTTAACAATCAAATTAAATTAAAATAAATACCTAAATAGAAATTAAATTAAACTTTGCTTCGCAGAGCAATTCGCGGAAGTTGGCCTCTACCGAAAAGGGTGCGTAGCAAGGTATACTAAATACTACCGCACTTTAATTTGTTTTACAATGCAATCACGTGGTAAGCACTATGGCTTATAAAATTTAAGCTGCTAACTGGTCAGACGAACGTTGAGCGGCGTGACCGTGATCTGAGGCTAAGCTCTCACACACCGAGAGGTTTCTACCTCTGGCTTAAATAGTACTTCGCTGTACTTCAAAATTAGCATAAGCTGAAACCGCGCGCTTCTTCTGACGGGAAGTTGAAGCAGAGAGGAGATAGACAGATTTAAATTAAAATAAAACTTGGTTAGTTTAACTAAAACCTTACAAATGTTAAAAAAAAAAGCCCCTTTGGACGTAAATTAAAATCTGAAAGATTTTTTTCTTCTTGTTTTTTGAATGAAAACTTCATCAAATATATGCGATGGGTTTACTTACTAAAATTAGAAGTGCCAGTTCTCGGGGGAAGGCCAAAATAATAAATATAGGAGATAGAAAAGATTTAAATTAAAATAAAACTTGGTTAGTTTAACTAAAACCTTACACCATTAACAAAATTCGTTCGTCCAAGATAGAAATTGCACGAGCCGTTAAAACATTTTCTCCTTTCAAATATTGTTGCAACATTGAGAAACCCAGTAAACTATAATCTTTACATTTCGAAACATCCGAGGCTTTTAAATAAACAAATCCTTGGATGATAAAGAAGGGAATCCGATAATTTTTATATTGGAAAGGAATATATGTGGTGATTTCTATTATATCTAAATATGGCTCTTGGTTCGCTGTTTATATATAGAGACAGAGGGAGAAGAAAACACGTGACTGGTTTTTCTCGTTTTTTTTTTTTAAAGCTTGACTGACTATAAAAGCTGAGAAGCAGCTCCATTAGAAGCGTAGTCATGTCCCTGATAGACGTTTTCCCAACCCAGGCTATTTCAAGTGCTGGTGATTTGAAGTCGTTCTCTGAAATTGGAAATCTAGACATTCTTTTAGCTACCAAATTTATACCTTTTTTAAAGGCTCACAAAGTTTACTTTAGGCATGTTGAGGAATCATCGAAATTACTTACTCAGAATATGAAAAGGAATTTGGAGGTTAGTCAAAAGACTAAAGATTGCAATCCCTTCTCTTGGAACCGGGTGTATGGAGTTCTAAGCCGACCCATTGAAATGAGACGGAAATATACAGATTTAAGAATGAGTTTCCAATGGAAAAATATTTTTCTTACCAAGAGTTATTTCACATTTGGACTGACAACGACAGCCGTGGACGAAGTTCATATTTATCAAACTACAGCCTCTCCGTTCGTCTATTATGAATCCGACGATTTAAATCTAATTGCCAAGGAGTTTAAAACGTTCAAGGAAAAAAATTTAAACGGTATGTATTAAGGTGTATATTATGGTGTACCTTTCGGATATTATGCAGTTCCCCCAAAGACTCATTATCTTATTCTCACAACACAAAAGAGTCTGTTTCTTGTAGACAGGTGCCCGCTCATTCTTTGGGAACAGTTGAAAGAGAGTTTCCAACCCCCAACATCCTATACAACATTTCAAGTTCCCTGCAAAGGAGACATTGAAGTCATTACGATCGAGGATGATGATGAGGATTCTAAATTACCCATCAAGAAACGGAAGAGTTACCGAATAAACTAAGAAACGCCTTCTGTAGAGGATGATTTTATGGATTTGGAAAGTTTAACGGACGATTTATTAGTGAACGATTGTTTAGGTCAATTAACTTCAAATGAGACAGAAATGTTATGGACTTCTATTTATGAAATTTTATCTGAACTATGTTAAGTAATAAATTTTGTATTTATTTCAATAACCTGTCCTATTGTAATAAAAAAATAGTAATAAAAAAATTTAAAAAATAACCAATTTTGAACTAAAAAAATAATAAAAAATATAACCAATCTTGGACTAAAAAAAAATAGTTCAAGAGCGCAAAATAATTGTCTTTATAATACACGCTCTGGAAATTTTTTCGCTGTTTGACAATATATGAAAATAAAACAAATCCCGTCATTCAGAATTGGATGGATTTCTTCAAATATAATATAGGGTCCAATCTTGGACTTAACAAAAAAAGTGGTTTCAGAAAAATCAATCTTGTAATTTTCTGATGGGGTACCGGTGTTCAAATACTTTTGTGACCGACTGTACATATGTTAAAGGAAATCCTTAATTTAAGTCTATCGTTCTGTTATTCCGGCGTTATGTCATTCGTTGTCATTCAGCGTCTTCCCAAAGCGTCTCGATTCGTGCTCTCCCACCTTTGCTTTGATCGGCTAGCAGCGCCATCTCGCATCTTTTTATTTGAAGCGCTACGGCAGTTACTTGAAAAGACCTTTGTTCCTTTCTAAGGTAACTGGCCTTTATGACTACTCTAGTACATTCCATAATAAAGAAGAAAATTACATTCAGTAATGAAATGAGAGCCTTCAGCATTATCTTACATGAGGAGAATAAAAGGAGCAATTGTACAGAGGTAACAATAGACCTTTGTTTCGGAACCAGTACTCCCTCAACATATTCTGTGGTTAGGATATAGCCAATCATAAATTCTCAACAACAGACTAGCATAATTTCATACTATTTATCTGTATTAATTTAACTTACTATTTCTATTCACTTCACCTCAGAATGATTATAAAATTCTTAACATTAATTCAAACATGTTTTAAATTTTACATAATAAGCAAAATAGTATTAGATAGTTAACTACAATTAGCAATTTATGTATGATTATAATGTACAAATTTCTAGCTGCACTAATTTACTTTATTTATAAAAGTCTTTATGTGAATTCTAGAATCCATAGCACTATTCGAGTTTTGTTCCATTGTAAATGAATCTGAATTCTACTATAATGATTTTTAATTTTTGCTTGACAAACTATGTGATTCAGAAGGTGGAAGTGAAAATAGATTTCTAGAGCTTACACATTTAAAGCACGTAGAACAATACTCGAATCGCTGTAATGTTGAAATAAATTAAAACGTTGATACATTGTATCCCCGAAGATACTCGTTAAATTATTTTTAATAAAAACACTTTGCTGAATTAATTTTCGAAGTTGAATAAATCAATTTATATGATGAAGAATAAAATAAAATTTGTTGTCATAGCAAAGTTCTAAGATTTAATGCCTTTTGATTGCGAAATTAGACATTTATTAATGCAATATTTTCTGTGCTAAAATAACCGTTAGATTTTTTGTTTTCAGCATACAGTTGTCATGCCGCAGGAATCACCAAAACTTGTAGATTTGAACCAGTGGATAGTAAATGGAGAATGTTCGAGAAGTCCAAAAAGACTTCCATACGTTTGGGAAATAGACGTCCCGGCTAAAAAGAGTCTGGTGTGGTCCATTATTCTGGCTTATTTAACACCTGTTTCTTCAAGTCCTGGAGAATTACAAGAGCGTCTCCAAAATTTACTTGGTACATATGAAGAAATTAAACGATTGAAAGCGAAATTAAGCATATCTCAGGACATTCGGTGTAAGAATATCACAAAATGCATAAATGGCTTTAATCCCTTCAAAAACAGACATAATTTTTATTTTAATGTTAATGTAATTGACATTATGCGATTATTCAAATTAAGGCTCAATCAGTATGCAAATAAAATCAAACTAAGGAACGACACATGGGATGATGAATTAAAATTAAAAGCTGCAGCACAGCTTCTAAAATGCTGTATCAATGTTTATATTGTAAATGCAGAGGGACACCGTAACATAATTTCGTATGCTGATTCAAACAATCCTCAGTATCAAACGCGAAATATAATTATATTCCAAAGAAAAGATATTCAAGATAAGGAAAACAGTTTTAGATTTTCTATATCTTTAGAAAATGCATTAAAGTTGAGATATTCTGCATTGAGATCCATACTTCAAAAAGCTAAAATCTCCAACCAAGTAGTAACAGAAATCGAAAGGGATCTTAAGGAACTTAAATTTGACGAGAATTTTCTCGCCTTTGTATTAAATAGTTCCCACATTTATATCATACCCATGGTTTACAAATCACCTTATATACCACTGAAACTTGCGGAAGCTGGCTTTGAAACAGACCCCCGAGTAGCTGACCGAAAAAATGTTTCTGGTTTGTTTTATGCGATGTGTTCTTCGGACTCTAACATATTAAACATTTTGTATGAATATGCAATCAACAGATGCCATTTATCAGAAGCCAAAGTGAGAAAACCTGATTCTTTCATCGAGGATAACATTTCCCAAATCAGAGAAATTATGGATAAGGACAGCGTAAACTCTACTAATTTAAATTTACCAAATAAATGTAGGCATCTTGTTTCAAAAGCATATTTTGAATTTTCACATTTCAATGACTATCAGCTTAAAATAATTAAGGACATTAATAATGAAAAACATTTAATGGGAAACTTTGATACATCGCCTGCAGTCAAAACAGAGCGAATTAAAAACATCATCATAGCTCTTTTACGCAGTTACGATAATCATTTCTTCTGTGGCTCTGCGAATATTCCAGATATCAGTGAATCATTCTATCACTACATAAAATTTAGTGAATATTATGAACATATGGATTTTTTTACCTGTCTTCTGTTTTACGATCAAGTGTTTTTGTTAAGTCAAGGGCTACCAATTTTAGTTTCAGATATCTATTCAAGGTTAGAGGAAACGTTATTTCTAACAGTTTTCAGCTCAATACTTTTCCCGAAGCGTAAGCATAGTCTTTGCGAAAACTGCATCAAAGTGGAAGACGACTGTGAACGAGATAAAAACTTCCTTCGTTTCATACCTTTCTTCTACAGACTGGAATTTCGAAATTATGCTAAAAATTTTCGAAATTATCTGGAAAGTGAAAAAATTGACGAAAAGAAGCTAGAGAAATATTCTGATGATGTACTTCGCGAATGTTTCTCCAAATCAAGTGTCATCAAAGACGAGTTTCTTATATCAAGATTAAAAACGTATCTAAAAGTAGCTACAGAAGTTTCTCTTGATGATCATTCATGTAAAGCAGTGTTAGCAAAACGAGG
>KK119532.1:105764-165654 GCA_000611955.2 Stegodyphus mimosarum | reverse complement strand
TAAGTTCCAGTGGTTTTCTTGCTCGAACACTAGCAGCTTTTGGATAAGGAATTTGTTGCATTTTATTCTTTATGCATTCTGAACAGCTATCATTATGAGTGCAATTATCTAATTTTATCCCTTCTGCAAGATTTTCTCTTATTAATTGTTTGATTGCGTCATAACTTCGATGACCTAACCTTGAATGCCATATTTGTATACAGTTTTTATTTTTACATTCAACTGCAAAATTAGCGCTTTCTGGTTTTGTGATTAAAACAATTTTATATAAACTGTTATCGTCAGAATATGCGCGCATAATTAATTGGCTATCCTTTTTTACGTAACAATTTTCCTTTTCGAAAGTAACAGAATATCCATTACTAGCAATTTGTTTAACAGAAATCAAGTTGCTCTTTAAATCAGGAAAGTAATAAACATTAGTCAATCGAATTTTCTGCAATCCACATTCTTCTTCTAAATCAAGGTCAACAAATCCTCTGCCCTGCGAATATAAAATTTTTCCATCTGCTAAAATGATTTTCGCTCGAGAATCCTCGTATATCAGTTCAGTAAATAAACTTTCATCTCCTACTAGATGACTGCTTGCGCCGGATTTTACGTAAAAAATTTTCTTATTTATATTTTGTTCTGAGCAATACCGCGGAATAATTAGTAAACCCTTTTCATAAACAGTACTCTGGACTGGGGCTGAAACATGCCTGTCAGAGTCGGATTGACTGCCTCTCTCTTCGAAAGTGTCTGCCCTCATACAATGTCGGGTCGATTTTCCGACATGTTTGGTCACGCGAGTTTCTGATTTCGAGTTGTCAGGAGAAGTTGTTACTTTTGTTGTGCAATTTAAAACAACGCTCACGAGTATGACCACTGCGTTTACAAAAGTTACAGAATTTCTTTTGTCTACTATTATCATAATTTCTAGCATTTATTGCAGATTTAAACGCCGTTGAAGAATTAGAACTTCGATCTGCTTGTTGTTCTAGTCTTCTGTTATATTCGTCAGTGAGTTTCGTTTTTACAAGATCTGTAGTTATAAGAGTTTCCTCTCTAGCTTCAATGGCAGTTATAAGATTATTGTATGATTCCGGAATTGAAACTAACATAAGTGCGGCTGCATGCTTATCCGGAATGTTCTCACCAATAGCTTTTAGCCTTTCGACTAAGTCCATCATATGAGTGATGTGTGCGATCATATCACCATGTTCAACCATTTCTATAGAATATAATTTTCTCAGAAGATATAATTTGCTGCTCAAATTGGAGCGCTCATAAATTGACTTTAATTTCTGCCATGTACCGGCAGTAGTCGTCTCATCTCTAACATAAATAATCTGAGAGTCGTCAATGCATAGATTTATTATAGCTCGTGCTTGTTTATCCCTTTTGAAAAATTCGTCATCAGGTTTAGAAGGTGGGGGAGAATAAAGAAGATCATCTAACGCATCACGCATTAAAAGCATTTGAATCTTGAATTTCCAAGTAGCATAATTTTCGGAATTCAGTTTCGTTACTTGCATACAATCTTTAAAACTTGACTGTGCCATTATTAATTCTTATTTAGCAGTTTCAAAAAGTTTATATATTATATGCACAGTTTAAATTTTAGTTTCGGGATTTACAACATATCAGTCATAATCTATTATATACATAATTTATTATTAGAAATTTTTTTATATATCATTGCCAAGGAATGTAAAGCAAATTTTAATTTTAATTAATGCTATGAATTATTGAGATAAATTTGAGTCAGTATTTTATGAAGAATAAAGATAGCAAAATTTAGCTTACCTTTTGTGCAACCAGCAGCAGCAGTTAAATCTCCGAAGCTTCATTTGTGTGAGGGATATATCCATTAATGATAGGATGCATACTTAAGCACAAATCATATTTATTCAGCTATAACTAAATAATATAAAGCGACAGATACATTAATGTTTGCATACAAGCACATATGAAAGCTTAATAAGAAGTAAGGATCAACTGTATCATGGGATATATTAATTGGGTGTGATTGACGTAGTTGGTATGTTTGATGCACGCGCACCTTGGCATTTCTAGGGCTACCAGAAGTTAAGTTCAAAATAACATTTTCTTCTTCTCAAGTGCCTGATTAATTTACAAAAGAAAGTTCATCAGGAAAGATTAACAAGACATAATGATAGAGAGACCGTGGGTCACGTAGGTGGTCACCCACCCAGGTGAAGGCCCAGAAGTATGCTGCTTAAGTTCTGTAACATCGAAGCAGTAAGTTACAGCAGTAGATTAGGAATAAAGTAATCTAAGTGAGAAAATCATGATTTTTCTTTAATAAATATGCAGCGTAGGGATGTAGAAATCTGTTCTCATCCAAAATCTCATAATGAAATAGTTTAAAGTTCTTGAGACGATCGCAGTTCACTGCTCCGTTAAAGGAGCTGGTATTAACTTTTTGGATGAATTTCTCCAGAGGATCAATTTTCAAATCATTATGCAACACTTGATTCCGAACAAAATAGTGTGCATTCGTGATGATTCTGAGGAATTTATTTTGCACTGTCTGAAGCTTTTGTATGTCCTTTGTTGTTGCAGCCCCACAAGCAGGTGCAGCGTATGTCATTATCGGTCTTACTGTTGAAAGGTAATCAGTCTCTTTTTCAGAAGGTTCAGTTTGGAGTACTTCCCAATGATTGGATAGAGACATTTCATAACTCTCAATGCTTGGTTTCGGACGTTATGGATATGTGTATTCCAAGTTAGCTGGCTGTTAATTTAATTGTGACACCAAAGTATTTAGCTTTATAAGGAATTTTTCCCGCCTTCTTCGCATGCCTTCGTGGTGTAGTGGTCTGCACGCTCGACGCGTAACCGAGAGGTCCGTGGTTCGATTCCCGGCGAAGGCGTTGCTAATTTTTCATCTCGCCTGTTTCCAAAATATCCTAATGTCTCTACAACTTTACTGACGAACGGCACAGGTGCGTTAGAAAAGTACAAATCCTTCTTTAGACAGACATTTCTCTTTTTCTTTCTCACAGTGAAGAGCTGCGAATTTTGTGCGTTAAGTCGCATTTTCCAACGCTTGCACCAATCTTCAATGAAAGGAACATTGTCTTGTAGTTTCTTGATAGCATGATTAATATTCGCTGACTTCACCGCAAGAGCAGTGTCGTCAACATAGCATGCTAAAATTGCACTGTTACTGTAGTGGATTTTCGGGAGGTGTGGTGGAGAATGTGCCCCACTACAGATACTCTAAATGTTTTGTCGAAAATAAATCAAAGAAGCACAAGGATAATTTCTCTTTCAAAAATTTAGTCAATCAACTTGGAAATTAGCCCCTCATGCCACGCGCGGTCAAACATTTCGCCACGTCTAGCATGAGGACAGCTGTATTTAAATTGCAGTGGAGTACTTGGCCCACAAATTCAGTAATTCTCACAAATTGCTTTGTTGTAGACAGCTGTTAAAAAAAGTCAATCGACCTGAGACGACGTGCTTTTAAGTGCTCCATCAAAATCTGTTTCAATCCGCAGAAATATAGCAGTATGAACGGAATTTTTTATATATTGTTGCGTTTTACGGGTTCGTAGATTTGAGAGTATCCGATGAAAACACGATGCAGATCAATAAAAAGCACAATTTATTTACAGGAATCACTATTTACAGCACAGTTCCAAAATTACCTTTAAAAGCGTCGAAAATCTACAATAAATACGCTGAAACAATCAGCAACACAGCTTCAGGCTGTAACTGTAAAGGTATCTTCACGGGAACACTAAACTTATAATAAACACCGTGGAACAATCACCGATACACTGACAAGCTATACTGTAAAGATAGCTTCACGGCAAAGCACTATCTCGATTGCTTTCCGTTCACAAAACTCTCGCGTAGCAGTAAGCAGCTATTCTCACAATAATCACAACGCTCACACTACTTCACAATTAACTCGCCACACGTAACTAACTTCGCAACTCCACAATTCACTGCTCTCAGAAACGCAAGGGCTTATATAGCTTTTCCCCAAGCTCCACACGTTTCGAGAAATATCTCGACAGGAAGTTATTCTAGAAGCTTCCCGATTGGAGCATGGGATATCGCCAATTTGGTCGCCAAATGGGCGATAAAGTCGCCAATCTGGCAACCCTTAAATACAATGACACATAAAAGATAATATTGCAATAATATATCAAAGTAATTATACTAGAAATTTAAACAGTAAATACAGTTTCGCAAGACACCAAAAGCAGAAAAAGTGAGAAAACAGACAGCCAGTAAATACAGAGTGCTTTATACTCATCTTAAAGAGTACTTCTTACATTCGCATATAACATGTAGTAGTGCCATAAAATGTGATCTACATCTTCTGCAGCATCGCCGCAAGCACTCTTCACGACATTAAAACGAAATAAGTCTATAGTAACCTTATTTCTAAAACTTACTTCTGAAATTTACTTAATAAGGATATAGCGAACCAAATTTCTGGTCTAATTCTTTATAGAGATGTTCAATTGCATATAAACTTAAAAATACAAAACATTATGTAAATATTTGGCTTCTGTACTTAAATAAAGTAATACCTACTATTACTAACTCATAAAACGTAATCTTTACTGTTGAGGGATATTATAACTCAACACTAACATAATTTTGATTTAAAAATCTCGGTTGTTTATATCCTTCATATAATTCTTTTCTGAACATAAAGTTGTATAGAAGGAATTATATCAAAATATTAAAAAATACATTTTGGGAATAAAATTTAAACTATATTTTTAAGTGGTAATAAAGTGACTACTCCTGGCGTTAAAAGCGGCAAAACCGAAGTCCGCTGAGGGCACGCTACTGAAAAAAAAAATTCTCTCTGTACCGCCAGAGTATATGTAGCTTTAACCCACCTTCGAGAATATTCCCCCGAAAAATCTCTAAATATGAGTTTCAGAATGTTCTCCCTTCGTCTATGGCAATCACCAGTTTTGTCACCAAATATCGCTAAATAAGCGAATTTGCATCAAATGTGTCAACCCTGCCTTTTCTTGTCACGTTGGCAACCCGAACCTCGCTTTACTGGGCACCGCAGCTGGACATTTTGCAAAATGCATTAAAGATGTTACTACAAACTTCATTACAGTCAACAGATTTTGTTTTTAAGCAGCTGATTTTATCCCAGAGCGGGATATTTAGAAATTTCGAGACTGACCTACCCTGGGTCGTTAGGAGCCTATTTTATTGAAAGCATTTATCGTATGTAATGGTACTTGTTACAGAATATTGCTTAGAAGCGCACGTTAAATGACTTTTTAAACGATTAAGGAAAACAAATAACTCGAAAATTCTCATCTGTCAGCAAAATTCTTACCTATCAGTAAAATTCATTGTTTGTTTCTTAGAAATGACATCTTCAATTCTTGGAGAATTTATGACATATCTTCAGTATGGTTTCAGATATATAACGGCCAAACTAAAATAGAGTTGAAATTTCGATTCAAAAAATACGAATCTTAGGTTCGAAAAGGAGTAATAAACAAATCGCCGATCGCTAATAATAGTTGAACATTTAATCATAAATTTGACTTTTATTTGTGCAAAAATTATACATAAAATTTCTTCAGTTGATGAATTATATTGTTGCGTTTATACGGGTTCGTAGATTTGAGAGTATCCGATGAAAACACGATGCAGATCAATAAAAAGCACAATTTATTTACAGGAATCACTATTTACAGCACAGTTCCAAAATTACCTTTAAAAGCGTCGAAAATCTACAATAAATACGCTGAAACAATCAGCAACACAGCTTCAGGCTGTAACTGTAAAGGTAGCTTCACGGCAACACTAAACTTATAATAAACACCGTGGAACAATCACCGATACACTGACAAGCTTTACTGTAAAGATAGCTTCACGGTAAAGCACTATCTCGATTGCTTTCCGTTCACAAAACTCTCGCGTAGCAGTAAGCAGCTATTCTCACAATAATCACAACGCTCACACTACTTCACAATTAACTCGCCACACGTAACTAACTTCGCAACTCCACAATTCACTGCTCTCAGAAACGCAAGGGCTTATATAGCTTTTCCCCAAGCTCCACACGTTTCGAGAAATATCTCGACAGGAAGTTATTCTAGAAGCTTCCCGATTGGAGCATGGGATATCGCCAATTTGGTCGCCAAAGGGGCGATAAAGTGGCCAATCTGGCAACCCTACCATACACTATTTTATGGCAACCCTAGTGCTATGCCGGAAAGCTTACATACAGGCGCAACCGCCGAATTTTTCGCAACAATATGTATGTGCGCGAAGGTCTAATCTACAAGAGGGTATTAAAAATTTTTTGTCTAGTACCAAAATTGGTGATTTTGTGTGCATTTGTGTGAAACTGCCACGCTCCGTAAAAAGACTTACCTAGTGTTCACCTAGCTGCCGGCCCCTTGACGGCAAGCCGGCCACCAGATACCACGCAATGCTCTAGTAGGGTTACGACTCGGACGGAAATAATTAGTCCGAAATTTTGCATTCTTTGTAAAAATCAATATCTTGGATTGATCTAATACTACAGTCTCCCAACTAAGAGGACTAAGGTAGGATTTTTATATTCTACATTTTAAATAGTATGATTTATCTCTAGCAGCGATATTTCAATTCTTCAGCATTTAACGCTTCTTTGGACTTTATCATTATTTTTCCCACTTGCTTGGAACAGTGTTAGCCATTACTGTATTTCTAAGTCTACTTCTTACCATAGTCCATCCAGCTACACAGAGGTGGCCCGTTGGGCAAGGCATTATAGTAATATTTTATGATAGCCTTGTTGAATTGTAATATCGCATCGCATGCGTTAACACAGCAGCGCTATCTACCGTACTTAAGTTTAAATATTGGTGTTTTGTTTACTGTTTGGACTTCAACGTTTTCAATAAATTCATTTTTCTTCACTTCATTTAAGGTTTTTAATATTCAGCTTAATTCAGTAACCTATGTTTTGCAAATTGTTTTATTTATGCCCACAATATACTATGCTTTCTGATCAATAAAGTGTCTTAATGTTAATTTGAATCATTTTGTTTAATTGTTAATTGATTTATTTGTTTCTCTGAATCCTAATTACTCTTTTTTGTGCATAGCTTATCATTTTATATGCTTAATTATTTGAACCAATTTCCTTTCAATTGTTCTTGCAACCATTGGTTTATTTAATGTGTTTAACCTCTGTTGGATATTCTAGAAAGTGGCAAGTGTTATATACAGTGTGTTAAGTAAAAAGTGATTAGTTTTACCCACAGAAATAGGGATCCAGTGTATTAAATACATAGAAACTTCTTCAGCAAATTAACGGTGGCACCCGCGATATGTTGCGCCGGTCAATTGTAGCGGCTGACGGAGACATTTCTCTTTCTCACAGTGATGTAGATACAGTAGCACTAATAGATTCCGAAACAGATCACAAAGAAAAAGTGGTGGTTCTCTATGAGAATATCAAAAAAGTGTCCACAACACAGAGGGGAGGTAAATATCTACTGCCGACCAATCTAAAGGAAGAATTACTTAAATCGCTAGAAGCGCCACAACAGCTAGCATTAGAAGGCCCAGCATTTACTGTAAAACTACCAAAAGAGGACGTAGGAGTTAATACCTGTAGTGTACTCTCCTGTGAACTCTTCCACGTGCACCCGCAACCATCTCCAACTCAGCTTTCAACAACTTTCACACAACTGTCATACGCACAAGTGGCAAATTCTTCCACGTCTCATACCTATTTTCTATATCCAGCAGCGGAAGATAAGGTTATAACGAGCAAAGAGCTAAAAGCTGCACTGAGTGAGCAATTTCCTCTTCCCGGCCTTGGTGTTAAAAATACTCAGGTGAGAAATCTGCAGAAAGGAGGTTTAGCAGTCGACTGTCCCTCCAAGGAGGACATAGAAAAACTTGCTACTACATTACAAAGCGCAAGAGGTCGGGCATTAGTCAAAACAAAGCTGCCAACGACAAGACTTTCCCGACTGGCAGTACACAACGTACCTCCAGAAATTCAACAAGCTCGGTAATCAAAAACCCGAGATCCACAGTCAAAGTATCACATAGACTTAAAGAAGGTAACAATGGAGTCAAATGGATACTGGAGTGTCAGCCCACAGCATATCACCGACTCATGCAATCACCCGAACTCTTCCTCGGATGAAGAGCCTACAGAATCTCCGACCATTTTAATACACGAAGGTGCTTCCAATGCCAGGAGTTTGGACACATGGCGCGAATGTACAAATAAAAAATACTGCGTCTACTGCGCGGGCAGCCACAGCATCAAAGATTGCAACGCGCACACACCTTCCTACATTAACTGCTCGGATTTCAACTACAGGACACGAGGATATACGTACACAGCACACCCCGCCTACGACGTCGGTTGCCCTACCTACCATAGATATGTTGAGAGTATCCCCCGTAGCACGCAATATGAGTGAGACCTCCACCAGCTGCAGATATCAACGAAGTACTATGTCTCTCAGTGCCCTGTAGAAGACGCAAGCCCAGAATAAAGACCTTAATATTACGACCCATGCACAATAAGGTCCTATCAGATGTGTACAGATCAATCTGCAACGGGCTGTAGCACCTGCAGCGCATCTCATTCAACATGTTATCGATCACAATTTAGATTTTGTCCTTCTACAAGAACCCTATTGCAGAGAAGGGAAAGTGGCAGCTCTACATCTTGCTTGGAAAATCTATCAAGCAACAACTTCGGACGCACAGGCACCATGAGCTGCCATAGCGTGCTGCAACCCTTTCTGGTCCCCTTTCATTATTACTACAGACAGAAACTATGTTTCAATCCAGATAGCCTTCAACCACCAGAAATTAATCTTAACCTTCATATACTCCTCCCCCACAGAAGACACCTCATGTCACCACTTGTTATAATGATGCCAAGATCAGGTGCTCCACCACTCCACAGATCATCGGTGGAGATTTTAACTAGCACAGTACCATTTGGGGCTATTCTGACACAACTGCCAAGGGGCAAGAGGTGGAAGACTTCTTAGCTACTTACAACCTGCATCTACTTAACACCCCAGGAGCACCACCAAGCTTCGATAACTCTTACAATATAGGATGGCCGGATCTAACAGCTGCTACAATTGGTATTGCCAATAACATACAGGCATGGGAAGTTAGAGAGGAAATACGCTGCTCTGACCATCGGGACATTCACTTTGTTATCACCATGGACACCACAATTACAATTCTGAGGAGATACAAACTGCCGCGTTCAAAAAAGCGGCAGTTATTACTCTCCTTCACGGATATCCTAAGTGAAGAGGAATCTGCACTAGACTACCGCAATAGTCCAGAAGAGATGAACGATTTCCCCGACTAGCTTCTCAACACCATACGAAGCACATGCGAGCGGCTACTCCCTACAAGAACAGCCAAAATGCTTCAGGGGATCTCTTGGTGGACTAGCGATCTAAGACGAATGCGGCAACGTTGCAGAGCCCTTAGAAGACACCTTCGAGCGCCCATGCCAGATAGCGACAAGGAGCAATTGCTAGAAATATTTCGCAAGGAGCGGGCCAAGTATAAAAAGGCAATCCTCACTGCAAAGATTAACAGCTGGCGACAATTTTGCACAAACAATAGTAATCCGTATGGAATACTTCACAAAATAGCTACACAAAAAATATTCCAGCCGGCGCAACTATACGCACAACCCTCCATAACAAATAGTGATACTTGCACCGCGGAAAGCACAGCTGAAGCCTTCCTGTCAGAAATCTTTCCGGATGATGATCCGCAAGACGACACAGAAGAACAAAGTGTAATTAGAGAGAATTGCAATACCCCCCACACGCCAGATGATATCCCGCTCACTCTCAAAGAAATTTCTCAGGTCTTTAGATATTTACCAATAAAGAAAGCTGGACTATGCCATTCTCAAAATAGTATTTAAGGCCAAGCCCACGTTCTTCCTTAAATATTTCAACAAGCTCCTACAGATACAAGTTTTTCCTACGGCTTTTAAAAAGGGGCATGTTGTTCTTTTTCTCAAAAAAAATAAAGATCCTACTAGCCCCAAATGGTTCTGACCGATTTGCCTCCTCTCTGCAGTTGGTAAAGTCTACGAAAAGCTGATAGTCAATAGGCTGAAATATCATCTTCTGCACAGCATAAATTATCTGAGCCCAAAGCAACACGGCTTCCGCACAGGTAGCTCTACAATACATGCTTTAGATAACATACGCACGCAGATTCAAAGAAAGAGGATTAAACAGGAATAATAATCTACAAACAGCATTCATTTCTATAGACCTGCAGAGTGCGTTTGATAGGCTCTGGTGGCCTGCAATGAAGCAGGCTCTCAGGGACGCTAAATGCCCGCAAATCTATTTATGGTCCTAAACAGCTATCTTCACGGTCGTCAACTACTCATTGCAAATAATCAGAGCGTGACAATGAGGAAACAAGTAAGAGGCTGCCCACAAGGCTCAAGTGCAGGGCAACTGCTGTGGAACCTAACCTTTAACTCATTTCTTCAATCTACTTAGCCGCAATATACCACGCTGGTAGCCTATGCGGATGATGCAGCGCTATTGGTTAAATGTCGTACGAGAGACGAACTCGAACGCAATGGGTCAGAGGCATGTACACAATTTACCAGCTTATGCAAAAAGCTCAAGATTTCCATTGATAAATCTGCAGCATTAGTGATACTTAGACCGGGCACCAAACCCAGCCGCTCACCCTGCATCAAACTCAAAGGACGTAATATCAAGGTAGTTAAAACTTTAAAATACCTAAGAGTTATCTTCGACCCGGGCCTTACGTGGATCCCTCAGATCCAAGCTCAGAAAATTAAGACTTCTGCCATTGCTAGAAAGGCAAGACAATTTCAAGGCAGAAACTGGGGTAAAAATCCCCACATCCGGAACCTTCTGTACTCTACCGTAGGAGAGAAAATAGCACTGTATGCAGCTGCAATCTGGGCCTTTTCAATGAGCGTCCGGAAGATAAAACCACTAAAGTCCCTCTACAAGTGCTGCCTGTGTTCTTGCAGGTATTCTGGCTTTACACATCAAGGCAGAAAGGGAGGCAGCCTACCACACTATTATCCCCCTCCGACGAGATGCGAGCTCTGATGGCACAGTCTACAGCCCAGCTGCATATGAACATCCCTGTAATCCGATGCACACTCACCCAACATGTAAAGGCAAAGGCATTTACACCACAATTTCTAGGAATTTGACCCCTCCTCATACCATCAACCAAAGAGCATCACTTTATACGGATGGCTCAAACATGATGGTGTAGGCTGTGCAATTGTTCATCTTGACAACAACAGCACTGTTCACAAATGGAAGGGGCACTTATGATTGTTTACCAGGCACTTTTTCAGACCATTTAACTGTTAATTCTTCTCTCCAACCATAAATAAACCACACACACTTCAAGAAACTCAGTTTCGTTGACTCAAGCCATGTGTCTTTCCGGATATATCTTTTACTGCGACAAATTGAAAGGCTGCAGCGCCATTGAATCTCGTCTACGAAATACAGTTTAATTTCATGATTAATAGCACTAGCAATTTCAGGCAAACGCCTTTCACTTACAACAATGTGACAAATTCTTCCTCTGTTCTGCGCAAATCCCAAATGTTCATTGGTTTTTTATCCATTTTTGACGTATTAGGAAAAAGACATGACTGATAAAAAATGGCCGCAATTTGTTTTGAAAATTGTTGGGCAAAAGGTTGTGCAGATATTAAGTATTTTGTTAAGCAGGAGAGTTGATAAAATGAGCAAAGCCTTCGCCGAGATTCGAACCACGGACCTCTGGAATACGCACCCAGCACGTTGACAACTACACCATGAAGGCGGGAGAAATACCTTATATACTCCCCCTTTTAAAGGGCGAATGGTGTTCAGGGGACCCAGTGGCCAAATCCTGGTGGTGGAGAATCATGATCCACCACCCTTTTAGTTCGGACGCCAATGTAGAGACATGAGGTTATTTCGAAGCAGGAGAAAGGTAAAATGAGTAACGCCTTCGCCGGGACCCGAACCACGAACCCCTAGAATACGTGCGCACGGTTCTGACTACTACGCCACGAAGGCATGTGAAGAAGGCGGGTGAAATAACTTATATACTCCCCCTTCTAAAGGGCGACTGGGGATTAGGGGCTCCAATCGTTAAATCGTGGTGGTGGAGAATGACCATCCACCACCTTTTAGTTTGGGGCGCTACTTGTAGAGTCATTAGGTTATTTCGAAGCAGGACAGATGAAAAATGAGCAACGTCATCCCGGGAATCGAACCATGGACCTCTCGGTTACGCGCCGAGCGCGCTGACCACTACACCACGAAGGCATGCGAAGAAGATGGGAAAAATACCTTATAAAGATACTAGTTGTTTGACATGGATTGTATCATTTTTGGTGACTTTATCGCCTCCGCGTAATGAAATAGAAAAAAACCACTTCGTTTAATTAACATAAAGGATAATTTGTAGTGTCATATTTAAATAACTAAATAAAACTAAAAATTTGACAAGAAACCTGATCAACAAGAGTGCAAAGTGGTTGAAAAAACAAATGAACACATAAAAAGAATGACATAAACATATATTCATTAATCTTACTTCAAATTTTTATTTTCTGTTGCATAACCGGAAATAGATGTAAGATCCCTGAGAAATAGGATAAACTGAGTTACTGTACCAAAAAATGCTCTTCTAAAAATTTTATGTGTTCAACATTTGTTAAAACTGTAGCATTCATTATTTTAATTAACCAAATTATTTTTAATTTGAACTTTCCTATCGATATCTCAAAGTTTCAGTTGCTGCCCGAATTTAGCGCGAGCGAGATATTTAGGCAAATCGCATATATCTGTTAGCAGTTTAAAAGGCAGGAGTTAACGAGGGGAAAGACAGAGCCTTGGATTTATCGCCGTAAGGCTGTGCGCGCCAAGATTTCCTCTGTCTACTGAAAGTTCGCCTTTATAGGCATTTGCAATTACTAGTGTTTGCTAGTGAAATTCGCATTGTTGCATTTCACTAAGAGTAAGCTTCCCTCGCCGTCCTACTTAGAATTAAGTTAGGGAATTGAATTTGTTAACACACTTTATTTTCATATTATTTTAGTTCAGCCCAAGTAGTGGCTTACTCTCAATTAGAAGAGTTGTAAATATTTGAATTAAAGGGTCACTTTTAAACCCTCCTTCTGACTTTGTAGTTCTTCAACACTAAAGGACATAGCCTAGATCTGCTCACTGTCCTCCACATAAGGTTTCACAGTTTATGCTCACGAAAAGAGTCAAGAGATTGAAGGAGAAACCTTACACTGGCGCCCGAACAACTAAAAGGATGGAAGGAAGTTGGAATATGCCTACTACATCCCAGAATACAGCTGCAATGCCTGATGGATTTGGATTCATAGTGGAAACCATCAGAGCAGCCATGAAGCCGGCAGTAGTTTTTGATGCCAGAGGACCTGTGAACACATTCCTGGAAAAGTTAGAAGCGCATTTTTTGCTGTATCCAGTTCCGGAACATCAGAAGGTCATATTAGCGACAGGAGCATTGAGGGGCCAAGCAGCGACCTGGTATAAGTGCATCGGAAAATGTCTGCTGGGAGAACCAGGAACGCCGACTTACACGTACGAGAATTTTAAACTAGCAATTTTGAGAGCGTTTCCTGTGGTTAAAGACCGTGCGAAACTCGAAGCTGAGTTGTTTAGCAAGTATCAACAGCGGGTGGATGAACTATCGGAATTTATTTTGAGAAAAATACAAGTCTTTAAATTATTGTATGGCACGAGGCCGGACCCGGAGATTATCCAGATAATCCTGCCCAGATTGTTACCATCGATACAAGATTTCATGGAGCTAAGAAATCCCGTGACGCTGGACAAGCTGTTTGAACTCGCCGTACAATTCGAGAGCCGGCGAGCGGCCGAAAATCAACGGAGACAATCGTATGAACAGCGGCTGCAGGGGAACCAGAATGCCGAAGGAAGAAACAGACGATGGCCGAGAACTACTGGTACCAGTCAAAATGCGAGCGGTCAACCGCGCCAAGTACAGCGCCAACAAAATAATTCCAACTACGGAAGAAAATCATTCTCCCCAGGCAGAAGCCAGCAACAGAAGAAAACACCCGCAAAGCATTTAAACTACTAAGGAATATTGCGGGGAAGGGGGTGCAATGTTCCGAGGAGAAGAAAAATCCCTCTGAAGTACAGCTAAATACGGTCATGGTGAGAAACATTGAATTACCGAGACTGCAGTTACTAATTAACAACGTACCCGCTACAGCTCTGTTGGATACCGGCGCTCAAGGAAGCTGTTTGGCAGAAGAATTTTTTAAGAAGCACTTTCGTAGATATCGTCTGCATAGCGTGGAAGGAATGAAGGTGGTAGCAGCCCAAGGAAAAACGTGTCAATGCATGGGAAAAATCGAGCTGTACATCAAAATCGGCGAAGAACAAAAAAAAATTATGTTTCTTGTAGTGAAGAACCTCCAAGCATCGGTTATTTTAGGAACAGATTTCTTTGCAGCTGTGGATGCGAAAATCGATTTTGAAAACTCCACCTTGCAAGTAACCATGGACCCAGTTAAAAAGAAATCAACACCTCCCCCTGAAGTGGATTTAAGCCATCTAACGCCCGAAGAACAGGACAAGTTTCGGGAATTGGTAAGTAATTTCGCTGATTTATTTGATGATATTCCAGGATTCACCCAGATCGTAGCACACGAAATTAAATTAACTACGGATGAACCTATACGTCAGCGTCCTTACAAGTACGACAAAGTTAAGGAGGAAATAATAAAATACCATATTGATGAAATGTTAAGAAACAAAATAATAACTCCTATTTCTAGTGCATATGCGAGTCCGGTGGTTTTATGTAAGAAAAATAATGATTTGCCGTTAACTGATCCATTAAGGTACAGGTTCGCTATTGACTACAGAAAGCTTAATAGTATAACAAAATTTCCAACTTACCCACTTCCGGTAATTGATGAAATTCTAAGAAGTATTAAATCAACAAAATACATAACCACGCTAGATTTGACATCCGGATATTTTCAGATAAGCATAAAGCCGGAAGATGTTCACAAAACAGCATTCATAACAAAATACGGTACATATGGCTTTTTGCGTATGCCTTTTGGATTGTCGGGAGCCCCGGCCACGTTTCAGAGGTGCATGGACAAAATTTTAAGGCCGGTAATAGGAAAAAGTACATTTATTTATCTTGACGATATAATTGTTACTTCAGAGTCGCTGGAAGAACATATTAAAGACCTTCGAGAAGTCTTTACTCTTTTGAAAGATGCAGGACTTAAAGTGAACATTAAGAAATGTAAATTCGCGGCAAAAGAACTCAAATATTTAGGGTACAAAATTTCTCAAAGGGGGATCGAAACAGATAAATCTAAAGTTATAGCAGTGAAAAATTACCCAATTCCGAATACAGCCAAAAAGTTAGCGACTTTCTTGGGTATGTGCTCATATTATAGAATTTTTATTAAAAATTTCGCAGAAATTGCTGAACCATTGTTAAAGTTGAGAAGGAAAAGAGTTCGTTTTGCGTGGTCTTCAGAAGCAAACGCCGCGTTTGAGAAGTTAAAAGAATCTTTAATTAATGCACCGGTTCTAAAGTTCCCAGAGAAAGACAAGGGTCTAGAAATTTATGCAGACGCATCAGATTACGCAATCGGAGCCGTGTTAACACAAAATAGAAAAGCGATTGCCTTTTTTAGTCGTACATTGAATGATACGCAAAGAAATTATTCGGCAACGGAGCGTGAAACTTTAGCAGTGCTCGCAGCTGTTCAAAAATTTTGTGTATATTTTGGGAGTTCTCCCGTAACAGTATATTCAGATCATGCGGCAGTTACCAGATTATTTTCAGGAAAGAATCTTTCGCCACGCTTAATTCGGTGGACCCTAAAGTTGCAAGAATTTAATCTCATTATCAAACACACACCGGGAAAAGACAATGTAGTGGCCGACGCATTATCTAGAATAAAGTTAGACGAGAACGGCGAGAAAGTAAAAATAGCGATGCTTCAGGCAAAGGTCATTGACTCTCGAGAGACTGTAATAGAAGAAATTGCTAGGGATCCCGAATTCGGAAATATTTATAATTATTTAAAAGACCCAGATAACTTCCAGCATATAGACATTAATGCAATACGAAGCAGAGCACAGAACTATGAAATCATTGATGGTCTCTTATTTTATACTAAAGTTACGAATCAAAATAGTGAATACAGACCAGTCATCCCGGCCAAATTAATTTTAAGTATCTTGCAAGAGCTCCACGATTCGCCTGTCTCGGGCCATTTTGGAATTAGAAAAACAATACAACGCGTACGCGAGGCGGTATATTTTCCGCAATTACAAAAGATAGTTAAAAATTACTGCCAGACTTGTCACACGTGTCAGATAAATAATGACGTAAATTTCCGCCCGGCCGGGTTATTAACTAGTATTGAGTCTAGGTTCCCCAATGAAATAATTGGTATTGACCTCTTAGGCCCCTACCCCAGGAGTCATGTAAATAAGGCACGATTTTTATTAGTCATTGTGGATCATTTCAGTAAATGGGTTGAGTTGATACCACTTAAGCGGGCTTCAGCAAAAGTCGTTGCAGATTCGTTTTTGAACAAATATATTTTAAGATATGGATGTCCAGCGAGGGTGATTAGCGATAATGGTCCCCAGTTTGTAAGCAGTACATTTAAAATGATGTGTGACAAGTTGGGCATTAAGCATATGAAAATGGTACCCTACCGCCCACAATCAAATATAGCGGAACGGGTAAATAAGAATATTGTAAAATTGATTAGAAATTATGTGCAAAAGCACCATTCTAACTGGGATGACTGCGTCGAAGAATTTGCATTCGCCCTCAGAACGGCTAAGCACGAGACAACGAAGAAATCCCCCGCCGAATTGTTTTTGGGCAGGAAGATAATGACCCCCTTAGATAAATTATTTTATGTGAAAGATAGAGCGCCGGAATTTCAAATGGGTGAAATAGAAAAAATGTTGAAGGAGGCAGAAAAGTGCTCCCGGGAAGCGCAAAAGAAACAAAAGATTTACTACGATTCAAAAAGAAGAACCGTAGAATATAAAGTGGGGGAGGAGGTGTTGAAACAAGCCCACGCACTTTCATGCGCAGCAAAAGATAAGGTCGCAAAATTTTGCCCAAGATGGCATGGTCCTTTTGAAATTACAAGAATAGTTGAATGCCGTGCATATTTAAAGAATGAGAAGGGCGAAGAGACTGTGGCAAATTTCGATCAAATTAAACATTATTATCGAAGAGCTAATAATAATATTTTGAAAGACATGTTGCAGGGTCCAGCCTCACAGAATTTTTCTAAGATTCAAGAGCCCCAACCAGGTCCCTCAACAACAAGAGAACCCAGTTTGAAAAGGAGGTTACCAGAAGAGAGGAAGCCGCAGCCGAAGAAAAGACCACCCCAGAAACAAAAACGAAAAAACACTAAGCAACAGTCTCAGCGACCAAAGCGTCTAAGGAAGGAACGTCCAAATGAAAACACTATGAAAGCTCCACCACTACGGAGGGAACAGAACGGCGAGAAGCGAGCCGCCGAAGGTGCCAACCCACAACGAAGGAGCCTACGAGTGCAGGAGAAGGAACGAGCCAGTCTGGAGAGGGAGCAAAGACTTCAGCACAAACGGAAAGCGCCACCCACCATTCGTCCCAACAAGGTGTTTCTGGAGGAAAGAAGATCGACCAAACGAAAGGCGGCCCCAGAGTTTCAATCTAGGAGTAACAAGCAAAGAATAGCCCAAGCCACAGTATATCCAACCTTTCAGGAATGGACAAAAAAACGCCTAAAAGACTGGCAGAAAGATAAGTAGATTCTTTATTTTCTTTTAAAATTCACACAGTTATGTTTCTGATTTAAGTGCAAGTTGCAGATTTAAAAGGGAAGTTACCCGAGTCAAAAGCCGGTTGCCGAAAGCGTAAAGGACACGCTTGAAGGAACAACTTAATTATGCAGCGGAAGAAATTCGAGAGTTCAGTTGAAAAACTGTGAGACTTCGTGAAATGTTCTTTGTAATCCAGAACATGGGATTCATCGATTTTAGTCAAAAGACTCTCTGTAAATAGGAAATTGAATTGTGTTAATTAAAAGCAACTAGTACGTAAGTTGTATAGCAAAACTGTTGTATTATATTTTTCTATGTATAAATAATGAATGCATTTAATGTAAAACTGTTTTCTATGTAATGCATGATTTGTTGTAAGCCTTAAGCACTGGTTTTGTTTATATCGAATATTTTGGAAAAGCGTAAAGGATACGCAAGTTAAAATTAAAATGTAATGTAAAAGCGTAAAGCGCGCTAAATTAGAAAGTGAATATATAAGTGTTATTTAACGCAATGAGCATTTAAAGAAAATTTGAATTGAAGATTGAAAGAATGAATTATATGTATGAAATGCAATTGAAATGTTTGAATGTTGTACGTAGTGTTCTCTGGTTTCACACAAAAGTTTAAAGTTCATTTCATGTTAGAACCTCAGGGCATTTCAGATTTGTTTTAGGGGAAGTCTGAGGTCTTGAAAGTCGAAGAATTAACCCCAATAGAATTGAAGTCAGGTGGTAGTTGTGAACACTTGACAAAGTAAAACTGCGTGTTTTTCACAAACACCACATTTGGCCAGAGAACAAGGGGGAAGTTTTAAAAATGAATGAGTGTAAAATGAATGCGTTTGGCGAAAAGCGCTAATAGAAAATAAAAAACGCGAATACCTAAAGCGCGAATAAAAGGTCATTACGGAAAGCATCAGAGGAAGGGAATGTTGTACTTTTCAGGTGAAATGTACTTATAACATGAAATTAAAATTTATTTCCTTCCAGATTGGAAGGAACCAGAGAGTTTAATCAAGCCAAATTGATGATGGATCTTTTTGATGTGAAGAAGCAAAAGGATGTAAAGATTTATTCTATGTTAAAATATCTAAGACACAAACAGAGATTTAAACTAAATTTAAAACTTACAATTGTAAAGGATGGCGAATAGGAAGGAAAATTTAGATTTAGAATTTAGCATCTTCACTAAAAGCCGATTTTAGGCTAGTTAGTTTCAGACTGCTAAATTCTGGGAGCAACTATGTAGCATTCATTATTTTAATTAACCAAATTATTTTTAATTTGAACTTTCCTATCGATATCTCAAAGTTTCAGTTGCTACCCGAATTTAGCGCGAGCGAGATATTTATGCAAATCGCATATATCTGTCAGCAGTTTAAAAGGCAGGAGTTAACGAGGGGAAAGACAGAGCCTTGGATTTATCGCCGTAAGGCTGTGCGCGCAAAGATTTCCTCTGTCTACTGAAAGTTCGCCTTCATAGGCATTTGCAATTACTAGCGTTCGCTAGTGAAATTCGCATTATTGCATTTCACTAGGAGTTAAGCTTCCCTCGCCGTCTACTTAAGATTAAGTTAGGTATTTGAATTTGTTAACACACTTTATTTCATATTATTTTAGTTCAGCCCAAGTAGTGGCTTACTCTCAAGTTGGAGAGTTGTAATTATTTGAATTAAAGGGTCACTTTAAACCCTCCTTTCTGACTTTGTAGTTCTTCAACACTAAAGGACATAGCCTAGATTTGCTCATTGTCCTCCACATAGGGTTTGACAGCGTATGCTCACAAAGAAAGTCAAGAGATTGAAGGAGAAACCTTATAAAACTATTAAACATTTTCAACATTGTGCTACCAGAGAGATAGTTTTACAAATATACAATAATTTTCGGAACGGTTTTAAGGTAAAGACCATAAGTTTTGCATCCCAAACAATTACATAATTAAGACATCAATTAAAGTCTTAAACACATGTTTCGAATGATCACAAACATTCTTTCGATTTGATTCAGACCAAAAGGTCTAATTGAAACTCTTTAGGTATTAGAATTTTTTTCGGTACTCTTTTGTTATCAAGACCTAATTCAGAAATGTATGCGCATATGCATCTATGTATGGATGTATGTGTTCACCTATGCATGTGTATATTTATGCATGTATGTATGTGTGTGTATACTCACACATATATAGGCATATATATACATATACACATACGTTTACACATACATATACATAACACATACTTTTCATATATACATACGTTTCTCAAACTGGTCCCGATAACAGAAGAGCACCTTTTTTTCTTTAACATTATGCACTTTTAAAGGAAGGACGTTGTAGAGTCATTATGATTTTTTTAAGTAAGAAACACAAAAAAGGAGCAATGCCCTAGCCTGGACTCGAACCTGGACCTCTCGAATACGCGCCGAGTGCGCTAACCGTTACACCACGAAGGCATGCTGGAAGGAGGGAGAAAATACCTTATATACTCCATTACATTAGTTCAGGCGCCACTGTAGGGTCCAGTAGGTGATTTTAAAGCAGGAGTACATGAAAAATGAGCAATTCTTTCGCCTCGCCGGGACTCGAACTTGGACCTCTCGACTACGCGCCGAGTGTGCTAAACGTTCCACCACGAAGGAATGCAGAGAGGAGGGAGTGCTACCAGTCGACCAGGGGGAGTGGTCATCCGAACATAGTTAGCGCAGGCAAACCTGTTTACCAGCGGCGCCAAAATGAGGCCTGTGCCGCATTAGGACAAGAAAAGTGGATCCAGGGGGAGAACAGTAGGTGCGAAAAAGGAACGTGACCAATTGCCATGTACGCATCAAGAGGCACTGGGTTGGCGTTTTTCTGAAAAATACAAAAATTTCACCAACACAAAATAAAAATATAGCAGTAATTCGTAACGTATTATGCAGAAACAGGTCTTCAATGATATATTACACAATTATATGTCAAAACATTTTTGTGATTAACCATTATGAAGCTGCATAACTATGTAACCTCATGCTAAAGAATAACATTCAGTTCAATGAATATAGAATGTATCGGTCAATCAATCTTTTTTTCCCAGAAAGCTAATTAAAAGGCAAGTCATTTGGCAGAAATTTAAGGCACTGGAATACTTAATCAAAAAATAAGTGCATCACAGAAAAACATGAGATGTACAGAAATCCTATCCTAGATTATGTAAAAATTTTCAGATAAAAATATGTTGATGAAAGCTTTCAATCATTTTTGATAGCAGATTCCTTCCTTCTAGGCATAAATTTAGTATGACGTCTTACCTCCTTAAAAGTTTAAAATGAGATGAAGTACCTCTTTTCACTTGTGGAGTCAGTAGCTTATTTTGAATCAAGAGACATGAAAAATGAGAAATGCCCTCTCCGGGAGTCGAACTTGGACCTCTCGAATTCAAGCCGAGTGTGCTACTGTTACACCACGAAGGATATCCTGGAATGAGGGAGGGAATACTTTATACACTCTTTGAACATTTCATAGAAGTTTTTTCTTTCTTTTCCCATTTTATATCTCCGATAGACATTAATAAAAAGAGATTAAAGGTAAAAAAATTCCCTTGAAGTTTAAAAAATTTGGAAACAAGAGTAAAATTAATCAAGTTATTTACCTTATCATATGCCGCTCGGACGGTATTGTGGTTAAGGGAGCCTACTGTGATACCGAAGGGCCAGGGTTCGAATCTCGGAGACGGTGTGCATGTATGTAAATGTATAGTATCTTTGCGGCATGGGGGCACTCTAAATATACGGCGAGCCGAAAGTCCACTCGTGTAGATTGGAGGTAGGGAAGAGGGTTGGTAGACCCTTGGACCCCCCACCTCGGTGTGCTCTTCCTCATAATTGGGGTGGAAAAGGGAAATCTAACCTCATTGAGGCTCTGGCAACCATTCTTCCATGAATTTCATGGAAAGACAACAACAACCTTATCCTATTCATTAAAAAAAATGTCTTCACGCAAATCGCAATTACATGAAATTTTGTATTGTATTGAGCCAGTAAATGGCAATATTTAATTTATCTTTCTTCGTCAAGTCTTCAGATATAAGAGCAAGCTTGGAAACTGCTTGTCTTAGCTCTTTCTGAACGTTTTCTTTGACATTTGATTTTGATAAGGAGCTTGAAGCGTAATTAGGATCTTTTTTTTTTAGTAGAAGAGAAAACTGCGCAGTGCCGTCACCGGGACTCGAACCTTAAACTCCCAAATACGCGTTGAGTGTGCTAACCATTGCACCACGAAAGGACGCGGAAAGAGCAAGAAAATATATACTCTCCCTCTTAAAGGGCGACTGGGACTTGGGAGACCCAATCGCCAGATCCTGGTGGTGAAGTGTCGTCGTCCGTCACCTTTTTTGGTTCGGGCGCCATATAGAGGCATTAAGATATTTTGAGGCAGAAGACATGAAAAAGAGCAATACCCTCGCCGGGACTCGAACCTGGACTTCTCGAAAACGCCCCGAGTGTGCTAACAGTTGCACCACAAAGGCATGTTGGGAGAAGGGAGAAAATTCCTCTGAAATTAATCACAACGCGAGCAAATGGATAGGATATATGAGAAAAAACATAAATTTCTGGGTATCATTTCGACGTAAATTTCTTTCTTTAAATAATATATTCAGTGAGAAAAAGGAAATATTTAAAACCGGTATCAAATTCGGTATTTTTTAGATGAGAATTGAAGTTTTACCTGAATACTGTGATATGCAGGTGCTGCTAATTTATAGAAGCATGTGTATATTTTAATATAAATATATAATAAATATATAAGTAGACTTTTTCAAGAGTTTTCGAAAATTATTAATTTAGGTAATTAATATTAAGGTTTAATGATGAAAGAAACATTTTATTTTAGGTTTCTAAAAAATCTCTTTTTTTTCCCCTATTGTAGGTGGGCATCCCTTTCCTTAGGAAGATATCCCTGGTATGATTTGTTTTAATCAGTTAACCTAATCTAACTTAATCCGTTACTCTTTCAAAGTATTTAAATGCAAGCGTTTTCATCGTATTTGGGGACCAGAACAATATTGAATACCCAAAATCGAGGAGTTTTTTTTTTTTTTAAACCAATGGCAGACTTTTAACCGACTTCGGCTTGGCCACTACTAAGCCCAGAAGTGGTGTTCGCCTTTATTATGGAAGCACGTAATAGGTGGGCCATTTTCGCCTCCTATGAAGGGACGGATATTTACAACCATGCCTTTCTCCGGGATTCGAACCAGTATCGCAGTCGGCTCCCCTAACCATTATGCCGTCTGGGCGGCATCGTCAAAATGTAAAACAAGACTTCCCTCCCCCCTCCGTTTCCTCAGCAGAATGCAAATTAGGCTGGAGTGCTAAAGCCGAGGTTATTAGAATCTGAGACAGAGAGTGTTTCTGCCTGTGTGCGCGCACATTATATTTCTTCCAGTTCTAATAGCTGAAATTTCTCCATTTTGCATCATTTCCTGCCGATATTTGAATATATTGGCCGGTTAGGTTCGCGAGCCAACTTCGCGTTAAATCGTTTATGTAGTCCTTGGCTAATAACTTAAATTTCAGTTGACTATTATTTTTAAGTAATCTCATCGTAAATACTGGGTGAGTGTGTAAACGCCAGGATGTCTGGAGTCTCTGCCCCTGCCCCCCATATAGCCCAGGCTTAGGACCCAGCCATTATTTTCTTTTTTCCGAAACTGATGGAACATTTATCTGAAAGGAAGTTCTCTTCAGACAGTGACAGGAAAACCGCCACCGAGAATTGGCTCAACGGACAAAGATCTGATTTCTTCTACCATGCCGGGTTAAAAAAAATTGGTTCTGCGTTCAGATAAATGCCTAAAATAGATTTGTTGATTATGTGGAAAAATGATACGCAAGTATGCCTCTTAATTCCCTTTTGCATCTTCTGTCTATTGTTAATAAGTAACTTTTTATTAATCTTGTAACTTTTTTTGGATCCATCCTTGTATATAGTTAAAAATCTATACGAATAAGAAGCCATATGTATGAAATATGTGTCGTATATCCCATATGACTGAAATATGCAATGTTGATTTCATATGGATCAACACTGGTATACGACGCATGAGAAAATAATTTTGCTGTCACTTTCAATTTACACGAACAAAGTCTTACCTCACATTTTCGTGTTTCAGAATAGAATGAATCCTTACAATGTCGCATTTTGATTCGATTTCTGTAATGGTTACATATTTTACACTATATTTTTTCCTATTACAATATTCAAACCCTGGTTAAGTAGGACAATGTAAGTACGCAGGGAATCTTGGCTTCACCGCTTTCTAATACCTCTACGAATCAATGAATTGAATAAATTATGTGTAAATAGACATCATGTAGAGAGCATAATTATTACTACACTAGACGTAAAACTGAACTTCCGTATTAATAACAGTAATAGATTGATTATGAGAATGATATTTGTTTGCGCATTAGTTAGGCTTCAAATAATTTACTTAATTTTTAATTGTTACACTTTTACGTAATTCAACATTATTGCAACTCAAATTTCATCATGTTAATGATTATTTGTAAGACCTTCAGAAGACCTAATTTTATTTTCTGAGCTTTACAGATGACATGCCGGGTCTTCATTTTGTTGCCTTTCGTCAAGTGATTTTTTATATCAGTGTGTAAAGACCTTATTTTGTTCTTATTAATTATTTTCAGTTTAAGAAACTTTCGTTTCCCTTTTGATCTCAAGTTCCTGCCAGAATGCAAATTGAATGACGTATATGCAAATCTAAGTAAGTTCGGAAACAGTACTTAAGCAGCAATTTTAAGAATTCGGTGTAGGAGACAAAACCAGATTTACACTTGATAAGTCCCTAAGATATTTGAGATATGGGGCCCTTTATAAGCCTGTTATACTATGTTTTAATCTAATATTTATACCATATTTTAATTTTTTGGGGGTACCTCCAAAAAAGTGTATAAGGTATTTCTCCAGCCTTCTTCGCATGCCTTCGTGGTGTAGTGGTCTGCATGCTCGACGCGTAACCGAGAGGTCCGTGGTTCGATTCCCGGCGAAGGCGTTGCTCATTTTTCATGTCTCCTGCATCTAAATAACCTAATGTCTCTACACTGGCGCCCGAACTAAAAAAGGTGGTGGATGTTGATTCTCCACCACCGCGATTTGGCGATTGGGTCCCCAAAACCTCAGTCGCCCTTTAAAAGGGGGAGTGTACAAGGTATTTCTCCCGCCTTCTTCGCATGCCTTCGTGGTGTAGTGGTCTGCATGCTCGACGCGTAACCGAGAGGTCCGTGGTTCGATTCCCGGCGAAGGCGTTGCTCATTTTTCATGTCTCCTGCATCCAAATAACCTAATGCTTCTACAAGTGGGGGGCTCTAAGCTATAGCTTGTGTAGTTTACACGTAAGCTATTGGTAGGAGAGTTTGTTCTGAATTTATCCCACATGTCCTGAAAGTAGCTAATATTTTTTTACTATAATCCTAGTATAATATTTTCATGATTATGCATAGCTATTAAAAAGTATGAGAATTTTTTTCTCTTGATTATAATCCGTTGTCCTTTTTTTTTTTTTTTTTTTTTTTTTTTTTGTTTAGTTAAAATAAGAAGGTTGTAACAAACTTCTTCTGCAGTCATCTTTCAAGACAATCTGCGTGGTCGCAAAGCGGTATATAAAATAGTTTTGCGTTACAAGCTTGTTGTAGGAAATAAAGTGAAAATGGATGTTCTGAAGATTTCTGTGTTTTTAATTCTTTATTCGGATAACATTTTTTAAATATGCTGCATCGAGAATTCTAAAAGTATACTGCTATGCTGCTTTAAGAAGTTTTCTAATTTTCCGTTGAATTGTATATGGTATAAATGCGAAGAAAATGATGCTTAATAATAGAAAATAAAAAAATGGTTAGTAGCTAAAAATACCAAAAAAAAATGGTTAGTAGGAGCGAGTGTAACAGCAGATTGCGAGCTCAGCGAGAGGGTAAGAAACTTTAAAAAACGCTTTTGGGCCACGGTTAAAATCTGAAACCTTTTGGAGTTTTTTATTATTAATATTTTTATTTTATAATTATTATTCTAACACATTAAAGCTTCTCTGCAACTCTGAAATTAAGCCAATAAAAAAGTGAGAAATGATGGCGCCCAAGTAGATATCGATAACAATTTTTAATGAAACAAGGTCCCATTCTGTTCCATAGAACCTTCCAACAAATGTCTTCTAACATCTTATGAATTCTGTAACAGAACCTGAACTCGCCAAACTTTTCGTTCGGATTATCTGCAGATTACTAGGGGAAGTCTGCTGTCGATGGGCCACTTTTACAAAATAATCCTTAAAATCTTCAAATTTGGTCAAATTTTACAGTTTTGTACACGTTAGTGCAAATATTACTTTTGATACTACACATATCTAGGAATGTGTTATAATCATGAAATGCTCAGTAAATATTAGAAGAATAAAAATAGGTGCCACTGGCCCAATGAAGGAAGCTGGTCGCCTTCATTGAGCCGGAAGTTCTATGAATGGGTCGGCAGCTATTTTCTTTTTAATACAGTATCATCTTAATACAAGTCAGTAAAATGTTTAAAACTATTTTGAGTTTGATTCGTAAATATAAATTGTTGATTAGAAACTAACACAGACCACTGAAAATACATTGAAACGTATTGATAGCTTCACATTATTCACTAGGAATCAGGAGTTAGATTTTAGTTTAGTCTTTGTAATCATAAAATAGGCCTAATGGGAGAATCTACGAAATAACATTGAATTTCGTTTATTAGAAACAATTTAATGAATATAAGAACTTGAGAATAATTTGTAGTTAGGCTAGTATAAAAATAATAATAACCACAACTTGAAAACTTTCAAATAACATAAAATAATTATTAAGCCTACTATTAATATTAGGGTATAAATCTTACACAAATTACTGCATCAATTATTCGTTTTTGATAAGTTCAGTTCCAGCTTCTCATTTTCACTAAATTGTTTCTAATAAACGAAATTCAATGTTATTTCGTAGATTCTCACATTAGGCCTACTTTATGATTATGATTTCATCATAATACATTTGATTCCTTTCTGACACCAGCACACTTCTCATTAACCCAAACTTAACACGATAGACCATAGAATCCTCCCCTCCTTGAATTCATCACAACCAACACCGTCTTGAAAGATAAGGCCTGAGCCAACACCGTCTTGAAAGATCGAGATGGTGTTGTCACAACAGACAGTATAGAACCATGAAACCTTGTTTGAATTTATAGACTGACCTAGTTACTGAAGTTTGATGAACGTTTACCGTTTTTTTAGTTTGCTGTCTTCTCCGGCCCAGAAATTTGGACTCGTCTTTTTCATAGCGGTGCCTGTTCTTCCTTTTTTCCCTAGCCTCTTACAGGAACTGCTTATATGGACTATTTGTTATCAGTATTATTTCTTGTGCTTTGTTTCAGCCTTTTTCAACTCAGAATTTAGATGGAATCGAAGATATATCCCCAAAGAAACTTCATCTTTTAACAACAATATTGATGCACAAGCTGGATGTGGTTCTGATTCTTTTCACTGGTAGTGAACTGGATCAAACTTTGAAACTGATCATTAAAACGGATTGAATCGGATCAATCTGGATCAAACCAGATCAATCCTGTTTGGACCAGTTCAAACGGTATTAAACCGGAACAAACTGATCCGAACCGCATGCAACCGAATTGAATCGGATCGAATTGTTCTGGTTTGATCGGCATTAAACCGGATCAAATAAGATCAAACAGGATTAAGCCGCATGAAACCGGATTAAAGCAGTTTGAACCGGATCAAACTAGATCAAACCGGTCCGAACCGAATGAAACTGGACTTTTTTATGGAAAATGTTAAGTATTTAGGAGTTGAAGGAAAATTAAAAATCGAAACAGTACATCCAGAGTGCTTTGTAATTAAAAGAAATTCCTTTTGCTTGTCTTGAAAAATAAAATATTCATGTTTACATAGCTTTCTTACTCATTTCTTACATATTACATATTTTTAACGTAAAAATTCCTTTTTTTTTCCAATGGCGGCCCCTTAGCCGACTTCGGCTTGGCCAGACGTGATGGTCACTTTACTACGGAGGCACCTAATACGTGGGCCACCTTTGCCTCCTGTGAAGGGAGGGATTCGAACTCGGGCACTTTGGTATCACAGTCGGCTCCCTTAACAACTATACGGTCTAGGCATCTAACATAAAATTATAACATAGCTTTTTTTAGGAAAAAGGCTTCCGCTAAAATAATCATGGCTTGCTTCTCAAGCTTAAATCTTCAAATTCCCCATGCAACAGCTCAAAAGACTCTTTAGTCGCTAGTGGCGGCACTCGTCCATGGATTCCCCTTTTTGGCGTGAGCATTTTTGTACTCTTAAATATTTAAATAAAGCCAGCACCCTCGGGCAAAAACTTCAAATATAGGTAAAAGCATATTTTAAATGCTACTTGCATATTGTGTCCTGATAACCATTGAACCCCACGCTGTACCCTTATGTAACTAGCCAATCAGATTAGAGTTCTTGGGGACATCAGACTGTGGGCGTGAACTTGTGTTACGCGGCGCGATGATCCTTCCGCCATTTTTAATAGTGACTGTAGTAGCGACTGAGTATGCATGAGGTTTATGTGTACTGTGAAAAAAGGGTACAGCTTAGAAAACATTTACGCAATGTGCACAAACTTCGACATGAGCTTAATCACATTAATTGCGGAGAAGAAGATTGTCTGGAAAGCTTCTCTACAAAAATAAATTTTAGAGAAGCTGCATAAATATGAAAATATAAGTTTAAAGTTTAGATCTGTTATTCCCACCAAGACAAGGTTTGTTAATCCGCACCGTACACTTATTTGAATACGTAGTGGAAGTATTACTTTAATTTTTTTTTCCTCTCATTTTAAGGGAAATAAAATTATTGAAAAAGTGCCATTTTCTCCTTTGCCGTGCTTGATAAAATAAATAAATATAAAAGCGTGTAATAGTTGCACCATTAACTGTTGTTAATTTTTTCCGGATCTATGCGATGTGAGAAATGTTATAAATCTCGTTCTTCATCTTTTATCATCTGTAATACCACAAGATTTCCATTTGCACATTACAAAGTTCTTATAACACTAACATAGCAGTTAGCCTATATGCACCTGTTGCATATTTATGATACTTCAAAACTAAATTTATGGTATAACTTCATCACTGAATACGTAAATTCTTTAATTTGCATTTTTTTCCTTGTCCAATCAGTTTTTCATAACCAGGTGGAGGAGTCATATATACATCCTCCTTTAAGTCACTGTACAAATATGCTGTTTTTACATCATAAAATTTAACAGTCAAATTTAATTTAGCTGAAAGTGCAAGCAATAATCTAAAACATTCAATGTTAACAACTGGTGAATATGATTCGGTGTAATCCTTATTTTTTATTTGATTAAAGCCAGCCGCTACTAATCGCGCTTTATATTTTACTTCCCCAGAGTCTCCTTCCTTCAAAGTATACACCCATTTACTTTTTACTAATTTTGTTTTTTCAGGCCTTTCTACTATTTCCCACACTTCGTGTTTATGTAATGAATCTAATTCATTTTCCATTGCCGATTTCCAGGCATACCAATTAGCACTATGTTTTGCGTCTGAAAAATCGTTCGGAACATTACTGATTATATTTGACGCCAGTTGTTTAGATTTGAGCCTCTCGGATCGTCTTAATGGTATTTCATCTCCATTTTGATTATTTTTTTCATAGCTGTCAGATGTCTTTCCCCTATCATCGCCCCCACTACAACGGCTCATGTCGGCGATTTCGAAATGCGATGAGTCAGCATATTCGCTTGCTTGAGTATTTTCCGTAACAACCAATTCGAGGTGTGGTTTTTCACTTTTTGTTTTCTGATCTACTTCGTTTTCCTTCCACGATATTCCTTTTAATTTTTCAATATCCCAAGTTTCTATGGTTTTATTTTTCCCCATATAATTACTACCTTTTAAAGATTCGTTAAATTTAACCGATCGTTCTTCAATTATTTTATTACTTGCTATATCATAAATACGATATCCTTTTCTTTCTCTAGCATATCCTAACATTATCCCTCTTTTTCCGGGTATATCAAATTTGTTTCGCATTATTTTCGGAATGTGAAAGTATGCCACACATCCAAATTTTTTAAGATAGTTTAATTTGGGTTTTTTACCAGTCCACATTTCTATAGGAATTTTTTCTTTCCCTTTCCGAGGTGTTAAATTTGATACTTGAGTACTAAAATTAATTGCTTCTGCCCAGAATTTTACCGGAAGCTCACTCTCATATAGTAATGTCCTAGCTCTTTCCAAAAGAACTCTGTTTGCCCGTTCAGCTTTCCCATTACTTTCACTGTTATATGGAATTGTTTTTTCATGAAAAATACCAGAATTAGCAAGATAATTATCTAATTGTTCATTTACAAATTCTAAACCATTGTCTGTTCTCAAACGTTTAATTCTTTTACCAGTTAAATTTTCATACTTAGCTTTAAATTTAGAAAATGTATCAAATACTTCATTTTTACTTTTAAGAAAATAAGTAAAATACATTCCAGAAAAATCATCCACTAAGATCATAAAATATTTAGACCCACCAATTGATTCAGTTTGAACAGGACCACACAGATCCGAATGAATTAGTTCTAAAATTTCTGAACTCTGATTAATGTCAATATTTGGATGACTTTTTCTAGTTATTTTACTTATGTCACAAGTTTCACACTTAAAATCACTTACATCATTAATATCAATGTATTCCTTCATCTTAAGCATATACTTTGGATTTAAATGGCACAATCTACTATGCCAAAGTTCGTAATTATTACCAGTACAATCATTAGCAATGCAACATTCAGAATTATAATATGGATCTAAATTAACTTCAAGCCTACCATTATTCTTAAATGCTTTAAAAAGTAACTGATTACACCTACTAAAAACTAATACAGAGTTATTCCTTGATTCAATTTTACATCCTTTATCCATTAATGCAGTGAGTGACAATAAGTTATTTCTTAAATCAGGAACATAACTAACATTACTAATAGTTAAATTAACAGAACTAGAATATTTTGTACTTATAGTTTTTGCTTTAACAGTACCAATACCCTCTGAAAATATTTTTGAATGTTTACCTGCCTGGTAAATCTCCCTCACCTCTGATATAATATTCTGAAACCAAAAGGAGTCTTTCGCCATGTGTCCAGTTGCACCACTATCCAACAACCAAATTTTGTCACATTCATCATTTTTTTCACGCGTAAGTTGAAGAGCGAAATCACTTTCTCTTTCATCAGAACGAGATGAAACGTTCACACTTGTAGGTTGCGATTTCTTTCTTTCTTTGTTACCTTTGGATAACCCACTTTTTGGACTCTTGTTTCTGTAGTAGCAATCTTTCGCGATGTGACCAGGACGTCGGCAAATGTAACAAATTCTTGGATTATGATTTTTATTTCTTCTTGATACGAACGCCTCAGCGTTGGTTCCATCAGGTCGTTTCCCGTTCGCTGAACTGTGTGTAGACTCTTCCTCGCGGAGTATTTCGAGTACTTCATCAATTGTTTTTTCACGCTGGGTTTTTAAAATTTCCCTAATTCGAGAGAATATTCCACGAAGTCCACGGACTGTGTAAAACACCAATTCCCGCGAAGATACTTCTAGTCCTAGCGATTGACACTTAGTTGCTATTCCTCTCGCTCTTGCGATATAATCATTAGCCGACTCATGCAACTTCATTTCTAAATTTTTTAACTCATTACCGGCATCTATTTTTCGATCTTCGGCTTGTCCCGTAAATGTTGACTTTATTTTCTCCCAAAGTATTTTTGCATTCTCTTCCGCTGAGAACTGAAGCGCCTGTTGATCCGATAGTGAAAGTTTTATATATGCTACGGCGTCAGCGTTTTTCTCATTCCACAGTCTTTCATCTTTCTCGTCTAAGTTTTCTGGTTTTATACTCGAAATTACTGAGTCAAGTCTTTTCAATGATAAGGCAGCTTTCATTTTCAATGCCCAAATAAAATAGTTCTCTCCAGTTAATTCGGGAACGTTCCACTTCTCCATTTTTGGCTTTCACTGAGACAGTTTCGATTTCAACTTGGTATTTTTCATCGAGTTTTTCTTGATATAACCACGCTCTGCTACCATTTGTTGTTCAGAGGTCCATATTGAGAGTAAAAAATCCATCAATTTAGGACAAGACACTTTATTACAGGAAAAAAGAATAAAAAGAGCACACAGCAAATTCACACAGCATATCAAGCGATCACGTTCGCACGCTCGCAAGACGAATGCGTCGGGGGAAGAGACAACTGCGCCACAATAGTTCATACGCATGCGCATAAGAAAAATGTTCGCTCGCCTCTACCCAACAATAACCTTTGTGTTTGGCAAGGGTTTGCTGTATACATACGCTTATACAGTTAACCCTCTGAAAGATTAACCCCTATGGTCCCATATATATATATATATTTCTGTGCAGGCAGTTAGTTGTCTGAAAGAAACAATGTTCAATACAGATATTGCCCTTGGAAATATTAAAAAATCATTTTTCAGGATTAGTTTGGATTTCTCAGATAATGACAAAGTGCATTAGAACTATATGCTTAAGAACAGGGATATAATCATGGGAACCTGGTTGTAATCATGTTTTACACATTTAGAAAATTACATGAACAGCTGTGCAGTTAGCCATTTTGCCAGGATTTGAACTGGATCGAACTACCAGTGGCTGTTTGTAAATAGAAGAAAATTCTTACTATTGAGTGATAACTACCACCTACATGCGTTTTGAAACACATAACAAAAAATCAGGATACATAGTTCACATGTTAGTTCATCTGCCTTACAGCGTAGACACACCAACATTGCATTAAAATGTTTCAGTACTTCTAACATTTGTTAGTTGTGAAATATTTTGAAACGTTTTAAGCAGTATATTGAACAATATTCAAAAGGTAATACCACGAAAGAAGCATCCAATTTTCTTCTGTCTGAAGAACAGAGACCCGTGTGTAATTGCCCTTAAATTATGCCTGCCATTGGCAACAGCCTTGAGCACCTAATAGGTGACAGTGTGATTGGGCTCAGTTCGGCCACCAATTTCGATGGTGAATCTGAAGGTCTTCCACCCCTCTCCCCTTCCCCCAAACCACACGAGAGGACTTTCGGCTCGTTGCATATTTAGAGTGCCATAGTGGCACTATATGTTTAGAAACATCCATGCCTTCTCCGGTATTCAAACCTGAGCACTGCAGTCAGCGACACTAACCACTATAATGGTTGGGCAGCTTTGCATAATTTTGTTCACCTAAGTAAAAACCAAGCAGTTTGGCAACTTAATCCCTCACTTAAGATTTTTCAATGGCGATTTTTAAATATATTTTAAGAATTTACTTTGGTTTAAAAAATCTATTTAATTTCTTATTCTGATATAAGACCCCCCTCTCAAAAAAGAAACATTTCCTTTTAATAATTTCAAAGCAATATGTGTGAACATTATGATTACATGTATAGGACTTAATCCCTTACTTGTATATAAGAGTGATTTGTCATCATTAGCTTTTCTTCTGCAAAAGTAATAAAATTTCTTAATATATAATTTTTGACAGACTTGATTTAATATATTGACTTTTGATACACTTGATTTAATATACTGACTTTTGATAGACTTGATTTAATATACTGACTTTTGATAGACTTGATTTAATGTATAGTTTTCGATTGACTGACATCTAGAATTTTTTAGTTCCAAGAAACTGAAGTAATCTGCAATGCCCTGGCTCAAATTCTGTACCTTTCAAATATGCATTGAATGTGCTTTCAGTTACACCTTAAAGGCATGCACACTTCCCCTTTCAAAAGGCGACTGAGGATTAAGAGACCCAATCGCCAAATCCTGGTGGTAATGAATTCACGTGAAATATTTTCAGCTCAGTTTCAAAAGCCTAACACAGCTAACCAAGACCACAGGGTCCAATGACACATTTCAGCTACAAACTCTCTGATGGTAGTAAATGGACAAGCTTGTTTCTTGGAAAAGTTTCTTCTAGCCTCATGTGCCATTATATATAATAACCCCATTATACTTGGGAATATTAGTCAAAAGGTAGTTGTCATAAAACCTTTCACCGTGTTGATAATTCTCATTTAATCTGGAGATATATACATAAACCCCATCTAACATGATCAACCACAATTCCAGGAAATTTTGATTTTCTGACTAGGTAGTTCATTCAATACTATTTTTTCTTTTTTTTTAGCCCAAAGGGCCTTAGCCCAGAAGGGCTATTAATTTCATTTTGGCATTTTGCATTGATTCACTTTTCAAGCTGTTCCCACCAAATATTACAGCCCTGTATTATATTTAAAGAAATTAAATAATGAAGAATCTGCTTAAGTGTATGCATGTTTCTCGCACTGTTATAAAACAAATATACCTACAGCTGCCAAATTTTGAGTAGTATAATCCTCCACCGAATATGGAAACCCATCTGGAAGCCCTAATTTGGAATTGCCCTTATTATCGATTTCATATTCTTTAAAACTTTAACAAATTTTTTATTAACAAACTCAACGACTTCAAAGTGAGGATTGGCAACACTATACGGGGGGAAACATTTTTATCTCCAGCACACGAGACTGTATATTGGAAATTCTAACAATATGCTCATTTTAAAATTATTTTACAGTATTGCTGTCAAAGTGAATTTTATGGTTCAAGTGCGAAGAACACGGTATGTAATAAATAAAGGTAACACACAAAACGTTAAAAAAACGCCCCTTTAGGAGTGATGTAAAATCTGAAAGTTTTTAAGTTTTTTTTTTTTTAATTTTATTTTATTATTTAAATAGTTATTTACTAGAGAAAAGTACCGTTTGTTTTTCTGACAGAAATGTGCAAATTTGTATAAAATATTCTGATTGGTGCACTGATAAATTAAAAGGATACACAATGCTATTAAATATGTTGTTGTTGTTGCTTACGTTCACTTGTCTGACGAAGTCAGCTCAAGCCCACGAAATTCCTCGTGGCAAGGAGCGCAAGATTGTGCCTGTCGTTGGCAACAGCCTTGAGCACCTAACAGGTGACAGTGCGATTTGGCTCAGTTCCATCCGCAATTTTGATGGAGAGCACCAGGGGGGGATGGGTCCGAGCGTCTCCCATCCCTCTCCCCTTCCACCAAACCACACGAGAGGACTTTCAGCTCACCACATATTTAGTCATGCCGTCATGCCGCACCGACACTATACATTTACAAACATCCATGCCTTCTCCGAGATTCGAACCCGAGCCCTTCGGCACGGCAGTCAGTGATGCTAACCACTATATCACTTGAGCAGCGCTATTAAATATAACATCATGTGATAACTGACGAGTTGAAATGTATGCTGCTGAAACATAAAACAGTAAATTCATAATGAAAATGTGAGACAAAATGCTTGGGCAAGAATAATTATCTGAAGATACTGCTATGTAAAAAGGATTCGGACATAGCGGCATAGCTAGCAGAGAAAGGGGGATATCCCTTGTTTCTAGGTGCAACATACAGAAGTGCCAAACCGATGATCCACATTGCATTTTGGCAGAAAGGATGGGGCATGAAATCTTCAGCATTCGCCAGGCACAGAAAATCCTAGATATGCTTCTGCTCAGACCATTTAAAAAATTTATATTCAACATAATTCATGACACTAAAATAAAACATAAACTAAATTAACAACTTAAACAAAAATAACCCAAGAAGATAAAAACTGAAAGCTAAGAAAAAGAATTCTGTATGCAATATAAGAATTCTGAAAACAAAATCCTTTGGGGAAGTTCCTGTGTGTATCCTTCTATAAGACACATAAAAAAAGTGCTAATTCAATCAATAAAACCTCCCAGAAACTGAAGAGAATGTAAATAAAAAAAAGATTAGGTGGAAAAGCAAAATAAGTTTCAGTTGTAAAAAATTAGAGCTATTACATACAAACATCAGGCATGTGAGAACCGGATGTAAAGTATTTATATGTGTAACTCAAATACACAAATTTGATCAAATGGCTAACAAATTATTCTTTATTTTACCTCAAGAACGAAAACAGCAACTTCTTATGGCACTGGCAACTACAGTTCAGAATTAATCAGTTATATAATTTCACCACGCAATAAACCTAATTTTTTTTTCATGTAGTTTTATCCTGTATAAACTGCATTCATAAACTGATACAGCTTTGATTCAATAGAAAGAATAATAACTAGAACTAACATTTTAAAAATGTGTGATGTCCTATAAATTACTTCATGTACGCTAATAAAACAAGCTTACATACAAAAGTATTATTTTTGAAACTCGACTTAAAATAATCAATGATTCAGCAACCACCAAAATGCAGAAATAAGCAGTACCACATAAAATTAAGAATTTTAAACTTTCAGAAGGTATAATAACCTAATATAATGTGGAAAACTTGAGATTACAAAAGAAAATAAGATTAGACTATAAAATTATGTCATGTTTATATACACTTTGTGAACATTTGTCTCATTCTCTTCTATGTTTACATCGACAAACACTAAAGAATCACGTTGGCCTCGCTCCGCCTACAAATGACGTCATATTCAAGTCTAACATAATTGGCCAGCATCAGAAGGGTACAGCGCGGGGTCTAGCTTCTGGTCAAATAAGGTAACAAGATTTTAACTCATTGTTGTCACATAGCAAATCTTAATAACTATGCAAAAACTTTAAATCATGTTTGGCATTTAAGAAATCTTAATAATTATATAAAAACATTAAATTATATTCCCACTACATTGCTACCTTGCCAGTAATTTTGTTACGATTTAAGAGATTCTGATTGTGGATTAACATTACGTAAGTTAACATTAGAATTAAAAGTACTAATCCAATAAATAAATATTTACAATGGCAATTAAACAAGAAAAGATATCCAGCATTGTTACTAAAATGTAAAGGATGTTTTATTTAAATTAAAATATAATGAAGCTTGCAACAGACTAAAATGTAAAGAAGAACCAAAATAAGTAAAATGAATTTTTCTGACATGAATAAGATTGACATTTCTTGTTTTCTGGCAACATGTTTAACTTTAGTCGCTTGACGTATCGAAACGGTAATCGTAATTTGTTGTGTAGGTGTGGGCTGTCGGCATAAGTTGTTTACTATGATAAACATTCCACATTAATTAGTGGACTAGTAACGTCTGCTCGCATTGCTGTACAGTATTAAGCGTAAAAGTGAGTAATTATGGATTGAAGAACACTTTTTTGTTTTTAGGTTTTTTCATTTTCGTAAATTACATTGTATACGTATAAACTCATGCAACACTTCAGTGCTTCAATAAAATGAAACGCACATTTATGGGTGTCTTACATATTATTTTATTGAGCTGTTGTTTTTGATTATATGTAGAAGTGTGTGTCTTCACAGACATGTGGAAGAAAACCACTAAAATATTTTACATTATTGTTTTTATGCACTTAATAGACAAAGTGTGTGTTTGTGTCATTTACTGACAGATTCGTGCTCTTCGCAACGTGTTTTACTCCTAGTTGGATTTCTAATCGCACATTAATTTAACACTGTAATTTGTGCGCAGAGAATATAAGATTGAACAATATATGAAGAAGTTGTGTAAGGTACCAAAGTTATAAATAGGCAATTGATGTTGTTTGCGCGTGATCTTTTATATTGCGTGCACCAAAAAAAAAAAATCATATTGAATGTTATAGGGAAAGTTACATTGATAATTTAAATGTTTACTTCTTTAATATAAATGAATATGCAGCTTAAAATTTGTTTTATGTGTATAATTTAAGACCGAATTTTGTAAAACAATGTCAGTTTTCATTTTTTTAAAGAAAGAAAATTTTGGTAATCACTTCTTATTTTACTTGTTAAAAATTAATAATGGAGGTAAAGAGAAAGTACGTGTTAGCTTTATTTTTACTTTTGCTATGTGAGACCTGATAACAGCCAATATAAAGGCAAGTTATCATTTTTTTGTGAATTATTAAAGAATGTGCAAGGATGTGAATTTAAAGGAAGAGGAAACTTAAGCAGTAGAAGTGTATTTATAGGTATTGTATATACACTGTCAGAAATTTCCCGAAGCTCAGAGACAAACTATTTTATGTAGCTGTAATGGAATCGTATGAACTAATCAGTTATTAATTATCAGTGATGTATATGGCATGATAATCTGGTAAACCATAATACAAAGTTTTTCATGTATTTCTGAACACTTAATTTAGAAATTAGAGGTCATTATAAAAAAATTTTTGTGCTAAAATTATAAATATGTGTTGTACTTTAAAACCTATTTGTTTACAAAGCGTGCTGTAACAAATGTAAGATGTACCAACTGCCATTTAATGCAGGTTTGAGTAAAAATATATTTACGGGTGACTGTTGGTGAAAATTTGCTATTGATGGTATATGGACAAAGAGTTTGTGCAATTCTTTGACTTGTTATTTTGGCTTTGTGTAGCGGCAATTTTTGCGCAAAAATCACCGCTAGACAAAGCCAAAATAACAAGTTAAGAATTGCATAAACTGGGTATCCATGTACACATCGACCTGTTTTCCCTTAAAAAAAATTCCCAGTGCACAAACTAGGCATTGTACACTCCCTTGACTTTGTCCATGTACACATTGATTTATATTCATTTAAAAAGTCAAAGGAGCAGTCAATAAAAAATATATAACTTCAATAAACTACATTTTAAATCAAATCATAAAATAATGTAAAAAAGGAAATTCATCTTAGTACTACACAAAGGAAATATCCACTCACCTTATTTACAAATTTCGTATCTTCAGTCAAAGAAAATTCCTTAACAGCATCCAAAACCTTCCTAAAATTATCTGTATATTGGCATTGCCACATAAATTCACAAAAATAAGAGTAAAAAATATCCTCTGATGTTCGATCATATGCATTTCCGGTTGGAATGCGCTTTAGCCCACTGTTTGGCGGCAATTGTTTTTGAATGAGCAATAAACCCGCCAACATGGGTAACTCCGTATAACATGTGTACGTTGCCTACATTGTGCAATTCGCTGAATTTTTTTTTAAGTTTAAAAGGAACGCTGTGCACATGGCATTTTCTTGCAATTTATTTTCGTTATTTTAGCTTATTTTGTTCATTTGTGCACGTTGCCTACATTGTGCAATTCGCTGAAGTTTTTTTTAAGTTTAAAAGGAACGCTGCGTGAAAATGGGGTTTAGCCCACTGCTTGGCGATGTTTTGAAAATCGCCAATTCGGCGCGTTTCTGCGAAACGTCTTTGCAATTGCAACCTTCCCGACACGCTCCGCGAAAACCTATTGTAAACAAAACATAGAATTCTAAAGCATAAATTAGTATGGAAACTGTTGCCACAAAAAGATAATAAAATAATATGCAAAACGAACATTATGATCATTAAAATATTTGTCAGTTAGGTTTAAATTAATTATTTACATTTTATGTTGTAATACTTACACATTTTATGCCGTTACATAACCTTCCCGACACGCTCCGCGAAAACGTAACCAAAATGGCATCGAAGAAAGAAGGAATTTTTTTAAAGGGCATTAAAATTACAAATACCATGTACACACCGTTCCGTTTTAACTTAAAAAAAAAAAACAGCGAATTGCACAATGTAGGCAATGTGCACAAATGAACAAAATAAGCTAAAATAATGAAAATAAATTACAAGAAAATGCCATATGCACAGTGTTCCTTTTAAACTTAAAAAAAACTTCAGCGAATTGCACAATGTACGCAACGTGCACAAATGAACAAAATAAGCTAAAATAACAAAAATAAATTACAAGAAAATGCCATGTGCACAGCGTTCCTTTTAAACTTAAAAAAAACTTCAGCGAATTGCACAATGTAGGCAACGTACAATAAACAATAAAAAAAATCAATAAAATAAGCTAAAATAACGAAAATAAATTACAAGAAAATGCCAACACTTACAACAAACAAAATATGTAGCAATTAAACCAGCTTTCATACACAAATCAATCACCGCACGTTTCCCTTGCACTTCCAATAAAGTAATTAATGTACATGTACATTTACTCACCTCTCTCAGCATCACAGCTAAATCCATAGCAACTTGGTATTTAGCGAAATATACGTACGAAAATAGCAAACACTCAATAGAAAAATACCGCATTCAAAGAATAAAACGAGAACTGAAATAACTACTCAAATTAACACGTAAGAATTTCGAATAAACCGCTACGTCATCTCACATTACCAATAAAACCGTTCTTTATAAAATAGGAAATACGCATGCGCGAAAACTACATGTTTCCGTAGCTTCAAAATACCCAGTCAGCCGGATGTACGGAGTTACCCATGTTGGCGCGTTTATTGCTCATTCAAAAACAATCGCCGCCAAGCAGTGGGCTAAAGCGCATTCCAACCGAACGCTGTACACATGGCATTTTCTTGTAATTTATTTTCGTTATGTTAGCTTATTTTGTTCATTTGTGTACGTTGCCTACATTGTGCAATTCGCAGATTTTTTTTTAAGTTAAAACAGAACGTGTGTACATGGTATCGTTTGTAATTTTAATGGCCTTTTAAAAAAAATTCCTTCTTTCTTCGATGCCATTTTGGTTACGTTTTCGCGAAGCGTGTCGGGAAGGTTATGTAACGGCATAAAATGTGTAAGTATTACAACATAAAATGTAAATAATTAATTTAAACCTAACTGACAAATATTTTAATGATCATGATGTTCGTTTTGCATATTATTTTATTATCTTTTTGTGGCAACAGTTTCCATACTAATTCATGCTTTAGAATCAAGGAGGTTAGAATACAATTCTAAACAAGGGGGTTGTATTCTAAGCTCCTTGTTTAGAATTCTATGTTTTGTTTACGATAGGTTTTCGCGGAGCGTGTCGGAAAGATAGCAATTGCAAAGACGTTTCGCAGAAACGCGCCGAATTGGCGATTTTCAAAACATCGCCAAGCAGTGGGCTAAAGCGCATTTTCACCGCATTTCCTTCCTACAAACAGGACACTTATAATGGCTACTAAGTAAACCTTCATTTACACACCAGTCAATTAATGTTTTTTCTCTTTCATTCCAAATTGTACAGAAACTTCAAATTAATCTTACCACATTCAACCATTTCACCATGTAAACCATAAAATAAGCAACATCCTTCACTTACAAATCCCATCTATCACCGCAGTCACGCAACCAATTACACCATAATTGGGCTTCCATAACATTCAACTACTTAGGTTGCCATAAATGAAGCAACTACTTGGCAATAAATGAAACAACAACTTAGCGATAATCCAAGGGACACCCTTCAATATACTCTAACCCAGGTTTGCCCAGTGCATGTCTCGGTAAAAATGTATTTCAGGGTACCCCTTGGCGATTTTTGGCACCATTCCTGTTTATGTCCAATGCCCTCCCCAATAAATTGCCATCCAAAATATAATTAAAACAAAAAATACATAATCTCAATAAACTGCATTTTAAATCAAACAAGGAATTAACATAAGAATGGAAATACATGTTATCTAATCCATGCAGCTCAAAAAGGAAATATCGATATACCTTATTTTAAAATGTCTGTGTCTTCAGCATGTGTGACACACAGAATTCCTTAACAGCACCCAAAAACTGTTTAAAATTATATAAGCTAGAATCTGTATACTGCCGTCGTCACATAAATTTACAAAAGTAAAAATTAAAAATAGCCTCTGGATTGTTGGTGGCATATCTTTAGAAAATCTCTTTCTATTACATCCCACATACCTTCTATAGTGTTAATATGAGCTCCAGTTTCCAAATCCTTAAATCTCACGGTGTAATTTACTGAGAGGTGAACAAAGTCATTTAATCTTCACGCCAGTCAATCAATTTTTTCTCTCCCATTCGTTCCAAAGCATACAGAAACTTCAGATTAATCGTACCACTAGCAGACATTTTACGGTGTAAAGCACAGACTTAGAAATGTACTTCCTAACAAACATCCAACACATAAATAAACCCTTGCAAATATTTTCCCAACAGTCAAAATCACCACAATTGCACGTTACGACCAATCATGTCAAAAGTAGCGTTTTCATAACATTCAACGTAAAATACTCAGGTTACCATAAATGAAACAACAACCCGGTGCTTGTAGAAAAATAAAATATCTAGAAATAAGGAAATATATGTGCTGAATATGGATGATCTCTTTTCCGTGAAAGTTCTGTCGCTAACCAAGAAATGTACTAATTTCACCAAACAGCCATGAAGTTCCGTATGTTCATTTCTCATTTACCTAACTACAGAAATTTTAACTCTTTAAGTTTTAAAAGTTTGAGTTTAATTTATGCTAGAAGTTTAATATATAATTAATGTGAAATTGGCTGAGCACAAGAAAGGAGAAACCCCTAAGAACAATTTTGTTTTTCTCAACCTAAGATATAACAACTGTCCATTAACCTTTTTTTTTTTTAAGTAATATGTTCCCCCTTCCATGGGAATTTGTACATAAATGCCAATACCATAATTTAAATGTCAACCTGTTTCATGCTGAGCACAGGAAAGAAGACCTTAAGAACAACAACTTTGTTATTTTAAGCCTAAGATATAACATTTTAAGTAATTTTTTTTTTTCCCGTGCAAATTTTTTTGTGCTTAACCTTCTCGCTGTATAATTCTTTTATCAAAATACATTCAAAAATTATGCATTTTTTAAATTCCTACTATTAGCTCACACGCTACCTGTATCTTGTTCAAATTTTCATAGAGTTGGATGAAGCAGTTGTAATGTCCCATTATGTAGTGAAAATTCTCGGTAAAACTGCATATTATGGGTCAGTTTGACACATTTTCGAAAAGTCGCCAAATCGGTTATTTTCACGCGTTTTAGAAAATCACTAACTCATCATATCGCCATAGTAGATGGTTGCGAATTTGAATGAATCCTGTAAACATGCAAAAATATCTAAACAACCTGTAAACATGCAAAAATATTTAAAACAGAAGTTCAAGAAAAACAACGATAAAGTATTTGATACAACAAGTAAACAACGATAAAGTAAAGTTAATAACTATGTATTTTATGGCATCAACAATATTAAAACTTTTCATAATATATACCATTTTTAAGACAGGAGCAAAATGGAGTAAAACGTTTTAGCACGAAATTTAAGAAATTGTAATAAGCAGTAAATGATCGGAAAGCATTGATTCATATTTAATTTAAAACTTTAAAGAAAAATGCAGAAGAAAAAAAAGGTAAAATTCAAAATTTTGATCTACTGAAACATGAGCAACAGTACAGTAAAAAGAAAAAAAAAAGTTAAACAATTTTAACTATGTAATTTATATTTTTAAATAAATTTTTATTTATAATAAATAGTAGAAACTCACATTTGTTTATATCCAGACTAAAATGTAACAATAAAATGGAGTTGAAAATCAAAATGGCGTGCTCATTCAACACCGACTCTATTCCTCATTTCAACCACCTGCTTAACCATGGACACACACCTCCATTCACACAAATCTGTCGCACCTTTCATTTCAAGTAATTTCATACTATTTTTACACTTAGGACATTCGTACATATTCACAATCAAACCATAATTCATGCACCATTGTATCATACATCTTTCGCTCTATCTTGCAACCGAATCAAATAAGTAAAATCCACACGTTCAACTCTTTCGACATCAGCCATTTTGCTCACACAATTTACTAGAAGCACAGTGAAATGACAAAAATTCGAAAAGACTGCTTAAATGCTATAAACTATAATCTTAAATCCTAACGATTTTCATGACGCCAAGATGTTACCATATTTGGCACGATTTCGCTTCATTTGGCGACTGGCCCGTAATCTGCAGTCTAGCCAAATTCTCAGAAGTAAGAATTGACTTTAAAAAGAAATTTTTTCCCCCCCAGATATAGAATTAGATCATAAAAAAGGGTTGTCCAAAAATTTAAACTGAAGAATAATCATATAAAAGCAAAATTTTGAAAGTTAATCTTAGTTAAATAATGATTTATTTTATGAAATATAATGGTAAAACTTATATACTAATGAAAATTTGCAAAATTTACATTAGTATGATAAACTAGTACATTTATTAGAAATGAAGTTTAGTATGATAAACTTTAAACCAAGGCTCGAGGCAGGTCTACCTTAACAATTTTTGCACCAAATACACGTTTCTTTGTAAATTTTTTTGCCATTATTATTTTTTTTCCCTCTTAGAAACAAACAGAACAATGTCTACAAGGTTCTTTTTTGATGGAATTGGAGGCTATATGTCTAGCAAAATATCAAACAGTTCGATATTTTGCTAGAACAGTTAGTCTTATGGGATTGAGAGTTGAACTGCAGGCATCTTTGAGCTTTGAAAAGAGCATCAAAATGGTGCAAAACATGCTTATATTTTCGCAGCAATATGGACAACTAATGCCATCTGTTAACCCAGATCTGAATAAACAATTAAACTTGGCAGAAAAGCCAAAATGAAACTGGGAATGGGAAAAGAGTGGGTTGCACAATTAAATAGATGGAAAAAATGCATACCCGCAGAAATCGCAGGTTGCGCAAATTTTGCTACTTCTATGTTGCCCGTGGAAATTGCGGGTTACATAGCAAGACGGTTAAAGTGCCAACACCATAATTTAAATGTTAGCCTGTTTCATGTTCTGAAGTGTTCACATGAGGGCATTTTGTTCTCAAGAGACATAGGCCAAACTTTGCTGCTAGGCAAGCCCTCACTATATCACAGACACTGGTATAAGAATTTTGTCTAAATATTCTAACTATTCAACTTTATGCTAGCCTGGTATGAGAACCAACTAATTACCATGAAGAAAACAAAAACTGGCATTCAGTTAATGATTTTGCCATGGCAACTGCATGTTTATGCATGTGCAACTGTTATCTTATGTGATTGGTGAAAACCTCGTTCCACAGGTGCTCATGACATTGACGACTTTTACACCAGAGCAGTGGTTTTCAACCTTTTGGCTAACGCATACCATCTAAACAAGAATTGGAAAACTTTAGTACCACCGCTACATTTTAAAATGATTATTTTTCAGTTTCTCAATAGAATATTTAGAATATATATATTTTGCCATTTGCACAACCTATTGGCTATTTGTATTAAATGTGCACACATAAAAAATATTAGATTAAAAACTGGTTACCATTTTGATTATGAAAATTTAAGTTATAATACTTTAATTCTAAAATTTAGTGTGAAATTTGGGCCTGTTTAAGAGAGATCAATTTCTTTATGTCTGATCTTATTTTAGTTTTAACCCTTTTACTGCGTAATATTTTTATCAAGATAGGTTCAAAAATTGCATATTTTTATTACATATTTCAAATCTAGGTATATTTTAAAATCTACAAAAATTGTTTGTAAAAGAGTTTTTTCCCCAGTATAGAAATAAATCATAATTAAAGGTTTTTGGGAAAGTAAAGTTTTGAAACTAAATCTTGGTTAAATTATGATTTATTTTATGAAATACAAAGGTAAAACGTATGTACTAATGAAAATATGCAAAATACTCACAAAACATTTATTAAAAAAATGATAAAGTTCGAAACAAGGCTCGAGGCAAAGTCCTACCTCGCCATCTTCCCACTAAATTCTCGTTTCTTTGTGAATTCTTTTGCCAGTTTCAGTTTGTTTTAGCAACAAGCAGCACACTATCTATAAGGCTCTTTCTCGGTGGGATTGGGGGTATATGGCCAGCAAAATATTGAGCAGTTAGTCTCATGGGATTGAGAATTGAACTGCAGACATCTTCGAGTTTTGAAAAAAAGCACGCAAAATGGTGCAAACATGATTGTATATTTCACAAAAATATGGACAACTAATGCTATCTGTTAATCCAGATCTCAATAAACAAATAAACATCACAGAAAAGTCGAAATGAAACCATGAACAGGAAAAGAGCAGGTTGCACAGTTAAATAAATGGAAAAAATGCATTCCCACGGAAATTGCAGGTTGCACAAATTTTGCTATTTCTACGTTGTCCATGGAAATTGCGGGATACACAGCTACAAGGTTAATCGCAATTTAGGATCTGCTTTTAATTTTTGTCTGCATTTATTTTTCAAATGTAATATGGAAGAAAATCCTTGTTCACACAAATAGGCTATGCAAAGAGGCAATAAAACTTTAATAGCTCTATTTGAAATGCCTTTAAATTCTTTTTTCGGTTTAGAAAGAAAGAAAGTTAGTTGGCTTTGAATGTGAAATTACTTCCATGCCATTCACGCAATTGGTTGCTGTAGTTTGTAATACGTCTTCTTATTGGTACAAAACGATTTCGAATAAGTAATAGTGCTGTTTTATTAATTTACATTTAATTTGTGTATTACTAAACCAGAACTTTTTATAATTTTATCCATTTTATAAAAATGATATATCTGAAAGTAGTTGTTCAGTAAGTGCTACAAAAGTTATTGTCTAATCTACTTTGAGCATTGTGGCCTGCAGTCTAAAGTGAGATGACATTAAATTACAGTATGAATACACAGTATATATACATATGCGCTACACCGTATATATATAAGATTTATTTGGAATTTTTTTTAGGAAATACTGTCGAGGAAATGTTAAAATTCTGTTCCTTTCTCTTGACTCAAAACAGTGTTGTTATTGACATTTGTAATAAAAGCAGCCATTTTTTATGCATGATGCAGGAAAAATATTTAATAGTATTTTTTCAGTTGAATCAGCTTGCATCTTAGAGTACGAAGGTATGTCATTTGTCCATAAGACGCAGTCTGATTGTAGGCACATTTGGGAGTAAAAAAAAGGGCCAGGAAATATAATAAATTATGCATGTAATAATGTATGCATGTTTGTATAATGATTTTAGCAACAGTGCTTATTTCCAGATAAGCTGAAGAGAAATAGGGTAATAGGGTATAATTCAAGTCATAGTGCAAGGCTGTCTTCTGTAGTGTATATCCATTCAAGAGAGTGATGAGAAGATAGGAATTTTATTGATTTTCTCCCTTTACCAATATCATAGCGAAAATGTGTGACTAAACAACTGTGCATAAGTAACAATTTTATTTGTAAACTGATTTTCAACATTCATAGCAAACTTTGTATATTAATGATAGGTAATGAAAGACATTCAAATGCATCTTGGTAGATGTATTTGAATGTACAGAGGGAAGAAAGTGAGCTGTCTATAGAAATCAATTTCAGCTGTGATTTATTTGTACATTTCTTCCATAGCAGAGGGGGGGGCTCCAGCAACATTAAAACTATTGAATTTCAAACTAGGTCGTGAAACATTATTGGATAAGTATTCGTATAGATTATATAGCGTACTTTTTAACGGGAAAAGTTGCAGGAAGAAAAGAAATATAAGTAATTAATCAAATGTTATTTTTAATGTAAAACATTCATCAGAAAAGGGATTGCAGGTATATGCATAATAATGGGAAAAGGGGGTTTATTAAATAAGAAAATAAATTTTTTTCAGATAAAGATAGTTAATGTTTTTTTTTTTAATTAACATTTTATGTATGCACATATATTCATGCCCATAGCTACATACCTCTGTTTATAAGAATACTTGGATAGTAAATTCAGGTATTAAGCGTTAAATACCTAAAAAGGCTGTGTGACCTTTAATTTAGTCTTTTACAGTGATACTGTAATGTGTGAACCAAATCCAAACACCTTGAGCCATTGAAGCTAAAACAACAATGAAAAGTTTGAAACTTAACTGAAAAGTGGCTGAAATAAAATTAGTGATCATCAAGTAAAAAAATAATATTGTTTCATCTTCTGTGTTAAGTGCTGATCAGACATTAAGTACCGTAATTTCCGGAAGAAATGCCGCGGCGTTTACGTGTTTAAAACTTAAATTTTCAGCGGGTGCGGCATTTCTACCCATGCGGCGTTTAGGTGCACTAAAAATATTTCCTATGATGGTCATTGTACATAGTTTAAATAACCTTGTCATTGTACATAGTTTGAATGGCCTTCATAGTGTATAGACTGGTCCCGTTCCCACACAAAAGACCACTCGGTTGCTTTTTGCGAATGTTATTTTGTTTACATTCTTTCCCTTGAACGGACCTACATGCCTTAGTCACCCTAAACAACAAGATCTCGGAACAATAACATTCTTCCCCCTTTCAAATCAACATTCTCATCAGTTTGAATAGACTCTCTCCTCTGCCATTCGATGAATCTTCCAGGACCCATCCTTTCCCCACCCCTGCCTTTTCTGCAATTTTTTTCAAAGGTGGACATGGCTCCACCTGCCTCGCAATAACGAACTCTGACGTATTTCCCCTTCAGCATGAATCGGTTTTTCTTGGCTTTCTGCCAGATACAGATCCCATCAGTTGGGTACAAGTACTTGTTGGATAGTTGTTAAGTAAGAAGGGAGCGGAAAATTTTTGAAAATAGCACCTAAACGGCACAGAAGCTATACTGCTGGTTTTAAGCTTAATGTAATTTCACGTGCTGAACAAATTGGAAATAGAGCAGCAGCTCGAGAGTTTGAAGTGGACGAGAGATGTATTCGACGTTGGAGAACTGAAAAAGAAGAAATTAAAAATATGCCACAACAGAAACGAGCCAAAAGAAGTGGTACTGTAAGGTGGCCGAATCTAGAGGACGATCTTGCAGACTGGATAAAGGAGCAATGAGGAAAGGGAATAGCAGTTTCGACTGTAAAAATTCGCTTTCAAGCAAAATTTATAGCAAAACAAATTAACATAAAAGATTTCAAAGGAGGGCCTTGCTGGTGTAGCAGATTTATGAAAATAAAAAATATTTCTGTGCGTACTAGAACAACAGTCGGGCAACAATTGCCAATGGACTGGCAGGATAAAGAAGCATCTTTTCTAAAATATGTGACAGATATTATTGATAAAAAAAAACTTCTTCGGTCACAGATAATAAATATGGATGAAACGCCGTTAGCTTTCGACTCTCCTTCAAACAGAACTGTTGATGTAACTGGTGCAAAAACTGTATCTGTTCTTACGACGGGGCATGAAGGAACGTCATTTACATGTGTGTTAGCTTGTGCCGCAAACGGTGACAAGCTAAAGCCCATCATCATTTTTAAACGAAAAACTATTCTGAAGGGAGATTTTCCTAATGACATAATTATTTGTGCAAACGAGAACGGCTGGATGTGCGAAACAATTATGCATGAGTGGCTACAAAAAGTTTGGCAGTGTCGTAAGGGATCTTTTTTCCAACCAAAAGGGTTATTGATAATGGATTCCATGTATGCTCATTTACTTGAGTCAGTGAAAACCAGATTTCAAAAATTGTCTACGACCGTAGCAATAATTCCAGGTGTTTTGACAAAAATCTTACAACCATTAGATTTGTCAGGTAATAAATCCTTCAAAGCTGAAGTCCGAAAGCTGTGGGAGTGTTGGATGAGTGAAGGATTGCATACGTATACCAAAAGCGGTAAAATGTGTAGAGCATCTTATGAAGAAATTGCAAAGTGAGTAGTAAGTGCGTGGAAATCGGTAAGATCATCGTCAGTAATAGCAGGGTTCAAAGAAGCTGAAATTATATCCTTAGATAAAGAGACTGTAAACCAAGAGGCTGAATGTGACGATCTGGAAGACTTGGACTTAGATCAAGATTTACTAAATCTTTTTAATTCGGATGGTGAGGAATCAGATTTTGATGGCTTCATATGATGTATAGGTTGCTGTAATACCTTTTGTAAGTAAAATTTAAAATTTCCTTTTGTCGTCCAAATTTAATATTTCGTTGTTGCAACATTTTTTATAATATAGTCCGAGTATTACAAATATGGACTTCTTTAGTGGGTAAATATAAGTATATTCGTGAATGTCAATATATTTTCAACATTTCTTACCTTTAATTTATTTTTGAGTTATGGTTTCATTTCATGCATTTTTCTTAACTGATATGTCATATATCAGGACATAGGTTGAGATTTTGCATCTATACAGTTGATGACGATGTCGCATGCAATTTAATATATTGCGGCGTTTCTGTGTAATTTTAATTTTTTTCCCGCCATTTTTCTCGAGTGCGGCATTTACGCTGATGCGGCCTTTCTTCTGGAAATTACGGTAATAATTCCACAAATCGCTAATAGTTCATTTTGTTTATAATAATTATTTTAATGTTTGGTAATTTTATTCATTTTCATAGTGATGTATGTGATGCTCAATATGTCATATCAATGTTTAGATATTGTCTATTTATGTCATGTAATATCTTTCAGATGTCCTTTCGAATAGTACGAAATAGTCGTTTTCGACATGTATTTGCTCAACCATCCAAGAGAGACAATTGCTATGATAATATAAAAATTACTAAGAGTTCATGGGATTCTAATTTTTGTGCTGTAAATCCAAAATTCTTAGCCATAGTTATTGAAGCTGCTGGAGGAGGTGCCTTCTTGGTTATTCCTTTACAGAAGGTAAGCAACATTTTCCATCATTAAAAAGATGTCTCCAAGTTTTCAGAATTTAAGTTTGTATTTGTGTGTATTTTATATGTTGCTTTTTCACTGTTTTACAGTATGTAAAATTTCTGATTAACATAAAAGTTTACTTGTGTTAATACACATGCAGGATTAGTGCTACGCTTTACACTGCCCAGTGCAATCTCTGCAATTGCTAATTTCTTATGAGTCCCTCCCTAAATTCTAAGAATTTTGCCATCCCTAAGTTCTGTCAACTGGTGCAGTTGGATTGGTCGCACTGGCTCTGGCATTCATCCTGCACTCATGCTTAATTATAAACAGTAGATAAACCAGAAAATCATTTTCAGAGAGTATTAGTTTTCATATTTTTTAGTTTAATGTGCAGCTTCAGCCATAGTTTTTTTTTTTTTTGCTTTATGTACACTAACTTTTTATCTCGCAGATAAAATAATTTACTAAAAATAAATAATAACATAAAATAGATAAAATAAAAAACTAAAAATGTTTTCATAAAATATCATGTAGATTTTATTTAAGATTCATAAAATAATTAATAAACTAAAAAGGGAAAATAATTTATTATATAGTTCACTGGAAAGATGAGATTAAATAATTCTCTTTACAAAATTAATCTATAGTTGTATGTCTTGAACAATAAAAGTGTGGATTGCCCTTAATAAATCTATACAGATAATGGCTCATACTTTTGACAGTGCAATGCAACTTTACGTACTTTTGACAATGCAGTTAATAGATTTCATTATTTACACACCCATGCTTTTATTATTTGTGATGATATAAAATTATGGATGAATTTTGTAAAGAGGGTTAGGTACTTTCTGATTATCTGCCCTCCACTTCTGAAAAAACAGTAACTAAGACATGAAAGACAACAGCTATTTTTAAAAATGGTAGGGCTGTAAATTTGAAAACAGCAACCAATTAACAAAACTAAAAATGCAAGAGACATCTGTAATAGAACATGTTTTTTTTGACAGTGTTATCACCATTTATACAACAAATATGTTTTACCATAAAAAAAAAATCAAATTACTGAAATCGGCATGTGGCACAACTTGGTCCTGAATACTCTGTTGCTCATATGCGGAGTAAACTGTTTCACTTTAAAAAAATAAATCAGAATTGCACTAGTTTGGCATTCTAAAATTTGAATATTTATGAAGTATAATTTCATGGAATACAAATTTTTTCATTCTCTTTTGCATTTTGCTATTTGTGAAGGAATCCAACATTTTCTTTTACCATCAGTCAGTGAACTCCTTCTCCCATTGCACTTCCTTACAAGGAGAAAAAATGCACTCATTACAACAAAATGACTGTTGAAATTTGAGGTGAAAATTGGTATTCATCTGCTTCATGTGGGCACATACCTGGTTTTTCAAATAAGTATATTTGGGTGGACATCATAGGTTGCCTATTTTGGTGACATAGTGCATTCATTGTACTGTGAATACTTTTCAGGAATGTATGCTGATTACCAAAAATTAGGTGCTTGTGTATTAGCATAACCACTTTGGTGCAATTTGTCGATTTTTTACTGATGAAAAGGTAAACGTTTCTTATCAAGTGCAAGTTGATTTTTTTTTTTTTTTTTTTTTGATTCCCAAACTACTGAAATTTATTGTAAGCTTGTAAACATTATCAATATGTAAAAGGAAAACATACTTTATGGATTTAAAATACAAATATGGATTATTAAATATGTATTTTATGAAGCATTAAAAATAAAATAGTTAATTCTTCAAATCTTATTGTAATTTTTTTGTGCTATTCTTCTCTCAAAGTACACAGCGATTTGTTTTTGCTTAAATCAAAATTACGAAGACTCGGCTTTGTGCAGTCCTTGATAACAGCAGCTGTTGAGGAAATGCATTTCCTCATTGTTCTGTAGAAAATTTTCAGCAAAATTCTATATACTTGCAGAAATTTTACTACAGTTTTATCCATTCCTGACAAATTCCACAGTCTTAGGCAAAAAATATCATGATTTATTTATAAAAACCATTGGAACTTAAAATACAACCAAAAAACGCAAATGAAAATGGTGGCATTACTTAAATGAAGGACTGCTATGAGCATGTTTGCTGCAAGCCAGAGTTTGGCACATTCTGGAAATTTGGTGATTTCTGCATTAATGGTGATGCATTAATACATAACTACAGAAAATTATTTAATCTTTTGTTTCTCTTTTAGTACATTAATTATTACATCCATTCCAGTGACTGGGTGGTTAAGGTTTCTCATTACTGGGAATTCAACTCGGATAAATGAGCTGGTTCCTTGGCTAAATTTTGTGGTTTCTGCCATGTGTAATGGGAATATGAAACAGTTATTGGGTCTGACTCCAAATTATAATATAACAATCCTTATAATTATAATTCCGTTTCATCAAAAAACAATCCACTTTTTAAATTGAAAATAATCTTTATCTCGTTTTTAGAAAATGCAGAACAACTCTTTAGAACGATAACAACAATAATCTACTGTTGCCATTCCAAGAACAACAAAAATTGAATAATCTTTTTGTTGCCATTCTTGAAACAGCAAAAAATAAATAAAACAATATTAATCAGTATTTAAAGTTTCTGTATAAGTTCAAGCAACAACAGTACTCCCTTCCCAGTAACTAAGTTACGGTACAGCATATTATTTATTACCTTTAAAACACACTTTTTACAAAAAAAAATTATTGATGCATGTCAATGCTAATCCCAAAATTGCACAGGGGGTTTAATTGTCCGTCCTGTATGCGACTTTTGCAGGACACTTGTTAATTTTAGTAGGTAAGTCTGTTGGAGGTTTGACAGGTTGTCTTATTGACGTTGTTGTTTGCTTCGTGGTAATGTCTGGTGTTTGCAAGAAATACGCAGGCTTTAATCTATCAATAGACACTGTAACATCTTTGTGATTGATTTTTACCGTAGAATATTTTTCTTTTCTGTCAACCACTTGAAAAGGACCATCGTAAGGGGGGGTTGTAATTGCTTTTTAACTCTATCTTTGTGAATAAACACATGTGATGTTGTTTTCAACTCTTTAGGGACGAATATTTTTTGGACATATTTATCGGATACTGTTCTTGGTCCAATTTTTTGCATAATTTCTTTTAGCTGCTTGACAAAAATATCAGGTGATGTAGGAGTTGTGGTATCGTGGAAAAATTCTCCGGGTAATCGTATATTTTGTCCATACACCATTTGAGCAATGGTATATGCAGAGTCTTCTTGCATAGCTGTGCGTAAGCCAAGAAGAACAGTTGGAAGTGTTTCACTCCAGGCCAGGCTATTGTATGCCATAAGTACAGTCTTGAGAGATCTATGGAGGAGCTCTACCTTCCCATTTGCTTGGGGGTGGTAAGCCGTTGTATGTTGCAATTTTATTCGACACATTTTTGATAGGTTGTTGAACAACTCTGAACTAAACTGCGTTTCACGATCTGTAACTAGGCGACATGGCGTCCCAAATCTTGAAATCCAATTAGAATAAAATGCTTTAGCAACTGTGTCTGCTGAAATGTTGTTAAGCGGAATCAGTTCCATCCAGTTAGAGTACCGGTCAGTGGAAGTGAGACAGTAAATATTCCCATTTGATGGTTAAAGGGGTCCAATGAGATCAATATGCACATCACAAAATCTTTCTGAAGGCAGTTGAAAATCACCGAAACTTGATTTTGTGTGTCGATTAATTTTACTTTTTTGGCAAGCCATGCAAGATCGAGTCCAAAGTTGTACATCTTTACGGATACTTGGCCAAATAAATTTAGATGTTAAGAGCTTTACAGATGGCTTATACCAGGATGAGCTACGTTATGCAGTTTATGAAATATTTTCTTGTGATAACTGTCAGGGATATATGGTCTAATATTATTCGTTGAATTTTCACACCACAAAGACTTCCCAGAAGGTAGCGGATACTGCTTGAAGTTCAGGGAAATTGCTGATGTCTTCAAATTTTGCAATTCTTTATCCATAATTTGTTCATCTGCAATTTTGTCATAGTCGATCAAAGAAATTTCTTCAATTCTCGATAAAGTATCTGCAACGATGTTGTCTTGACCTTCTGTGTGCTGTATATCAGTTGAAAAATGAGAGATGTATTGCAAATGTCTAAGTTGATGAGGTGATGCTTTGTCTGGCTTTTGTTTAAATGCAAAAATTACGGGTTTATGGTCTGTGACTATTTTAAATGTTCTTCCTTCCAGCAAAAATTTGAAGTGTTTGATGGAGAGGTAAATTCCTAGTAACTCTCTATCGTAAGTACTGTAATGCTTTTGTGCTTCATTTAGTTTTTTGGAATAAAATACGATAGGTTTCCATCTTCAAATAGTTAAAGTACCGCTCCAATCGCAGAGTCTGAAGCAACTGTATATAATGACAGAGGTAGTTCATGATTCAGGAATGGTAAGAGTGCTGTATTGACTAAATCATCTTTGCATTGCTGAAATTGTTTCTTAGCTTCATCTGTCCACTGGATTTTCCGTTTATCTTTTTTCTGGGCTCCCTTAAGGTAGTCATGTAGGAGAGATTGGTTTTTTGATGCATTTTTTAAATATCGCCGATAAAAATTAATAAGGCCTAAGAATGTTCTGAGTTCATGAATGGTTGTTGGAAGTTTGTAATTAACAATAGTTTGGACTTTTTCAGGTAAAGGTCGTGATCCTTGAGGAGTAATTAAATAACCTAAGAATTCTATTTCTTGTGTGCCAAAAATGGGTTTGGAAACGTTAATGCAGAGTCTATAGGCATTTAATCATTCAAACACTAGCTTCAAATGGATTCTGTGTTGTTCTTCATTAGCAGATGCTATCAGAATGTCATCTAAATGTGGAAAAGCGAAATTTAGACCAGAAAGAACTGTATTTATAAATCTTTGAAACGTTGCTGGTGCATTCTTCAAACCAAAACTTATAGCATTAAATTTATACAGTCCAAAAGGAGTGATAACAGCAGTTTTGCATCTGTCTTCTTCGTCAATCGGCACTTGATAGTAGGCTTTAAATAAATCTATTTTGGAATAAATATTAGTACTTTTTAAAATATGATGGAAGTCCTCTATCCTAGGAATAGGTTATCTATCAGGAACTGTTCTATCGTTTAGCTGTCTATAATCTCCGCATGGGCGAAGAGTACCATCTTTTTTTAGCACCACATGCAGAGGACTTGCCCATTGAGAACTCGAGGGTCTTATTATGTTATTGTCCAACATGAATTGGAACTCTTGCTTAACTATTGCAAGCTTTCGAGGATCCAACTGTCTTGCTTTAGAATGCACAGGTTGACCATGTGTTATGATATGATGTTGAACATTATGTTTTAAACCTGATAAGAATAAATTTGGTTTGCATAAGTCTGGGTATTGTTTTAGAAGAGTATTAAATTTTGTTGAATGAGTTACTGTAACGATATTACTATTTTCACTGATGGAAGCAGCTTCACCAGTTACCTTTAACTGAGTTACTCCATCAATCAGTTTTTTGCCATGTAAATCAATTATTAATTTAAATTTATTAAGGAAATCAGCTCCTAAAATTCCTTTATTAATTTTGGCCACTATAAATGGAAATTGGAAATCACACCTAAGTCCCAAATCAAGTGTTAAGGTTTTTGTACCATATGTTTCGATTTCGGTACCATTCGCAGCATAAAACTTTAAATCCGTGGATTGTTTGTCTTATGCTGATGCGGGTAAAATGCTAACATCGACACCACTGTCCACTAAGAAACGGACTTTCGATTTTTTATCTCTGATAAATTGGCGACATTCTGGAACATTATGGGCAGTAGAGCTTGCCGCCTCTCCTACAGCGCATTGTCGTTTCCCTGATTGGATGATCTATCAGTTGACCAACTGCACGGCTGAGTACATTTATCCTGATGACATTTGTTACCGAAACGGAAATGATAAAGGCAATATTTTCTTTTAGGATTAAATCTTTTCCTAGAAGTACTGCGAGATGGAGAATTATTCCTAAATCGGGGTCTCGATATGTGATGAACAGTCATTTCGGCAGTTCGCTGTTCAAGGGATTGAATTTTCATTAACAGTTCTGTATTCGAGCAATTACCAGCTGTTGATACACCAGAAATCTCTGTAGAAGGCTACATATCTGAAATTTTATCAGCCATGATCGTCAGCTTGGGTAATTCTTCATCACTAACAAGTATTACGCATAGAATCGGGCAATTTTTCTAACCATAACGTTTTAATTAAATTTTCGGACACATCCGATGTTGCAGGAGATTTTGATTTTTGTAATAATTGACTGGGTTTCAAGTTGCCTAAATCGATTCCTGTAAGAAGTTTTTTAATTCTAGTACTTTCGCTTTCTTTAAATAAATCCAGAAGCCTTTTTTTGGATTCTGTATATTTAGTAGCGGAATTCCTTGTTACGATATCCCAGATGTTTTCAATATTGTTGCGTTTATACGGGTTCGTAGATTTGAGAGTATCCGATGAAAACACGATGCAGAACAATAAAAAGCACAATTTATTTACAAGAATCACTATTTACAGCACAGTTCCAAAATTACCTTTAAAAGCGTCGAAAATCTACAATAAATACGCTGAAACAATCAGCAACACAGCTTCAGGCTGTAACTGTAAAGGTAGCTTCACGGCAACACTAAACTTATAATAAACACCGTGGAACAATCACCAATACACTGTCAAGCTATACTGTAAAGATAGCTTCACGGCAAAGCACTATCTCGATCGCTTTCCGTTCACAAAACTCTCGCGTAGCTTAGCACTCACAGTAAACAGCTATTCTCACAATTAATCACACACTGCCGGCTCTCAGAAACGCAAGGGTTTATATAGCGTTTCATTAGGTTCCACAGGTTTCGAGAAATATCTCGACAGGAAATTAATCTAGAAGCTTCCCGATTGGACCATGGGATATCGCCGATTTGGTCACCAAATGGGCGATAAAGTCGCCAATCTGGCAACCCTACCATACACTATTTTATGGCAACCCTAGTGCTATGCCGGAAAGCTTACATACAGGCGCAACCGCCGAATTTTTCGCAACAATATATTTCGGTTATAACTGTGATACTATATAGTTAAATTTAGTTTCTTCAGAAACAATTCTATTTATCTTAAACTGAGCCTCAACTTGAAAAGACCATATTTCTGGGTGATCCAACCAAAATGGAGGAATTTTGACACTTATCTTACACAGCTCGTGTGCAGGATCTTCCACAGTTTTATCGTTTTCAGACATATTCACTTAAAAATCAAAACTCCAAGTCACCAGTTATTGGGTCTGACTCCAAATTATAATATAACAATCCTTATAATTATAATTCCGTTTCATCAAAAAACAATCCACTTTTTTAATCTAAAATAATCTTTATTTCGTTTTTAGAAAATGCAGAACAACTCTTTAGAACGATAACAACGATAATCTACTGTTGCCATTCCAAGAACAACAAAAATTGAATAATCTTTTTGTTGCCATTCTCAAAACAACAAAAAATAAATAAAACAATATTAATCAGTATTTAAAGTTTCTGTATAAGTTCAAGCCACAACACAGTTAACCCTAGAAAGCCCTGTCTGAAGGTATTCTTTTCTTAGGCATAAAGCCCTCATGTACTTTGTTATATTCAAGCATCTGCTTTTAGATCATTAATTATTTTATTAGTTTCAAATAAAAACTTATTGTATAAAACTTTTATTTTTCTTTAAATCTCAATGACAGATTATTGAATTACTTAAAATGTCATTTTTAAAGAATGAATGATCACTCTTTTACTTCCAACTCTGTTACATCAAATGGCGGAAAAAAATCTAGTGACAGTGCTAAAAACTCAGAACTTATGATAAAAATCTCATATAAACTTCATTAAAATAACTGAGAGTGTGTTTGTTCATTAAACAAAGATAGGTAAAAAATTATTTTAGCATTAAATTTTAAAAAAGTCTCTGTTTTAACCCATATTATTTTGTCACAACAGAAATTTGCTGTTCATTGTACAGGTATAGTCCCTCCAGACTATGTAATTCCATCCCAATTTTGAGGGAGAACACCTCGCTAAACAGACCAAGGCTCTCCCATTCTTCTTTCCTTACCACTAACCTCATGAGAGGACTTTCAGCTTGCCATTTACTTTAAGTGCCCCTTTGTCACACAAATGCTGTGTGTTTACAAGCATCCATGCCTTCTCGGAGATTGGAACCTCGTAATTATTGGTATGGCAGCGGATAACTTATCAAAGAATTTAAAAATGGATGCCAGTAATTTTACTGTAGTGACAAACACTACAGTAAAATTACTAAATAAAGTTAGTTAAATAAAATCCTATAAACCCTTGACTTAAAAATTTCTGGAGATATGCTTAATTATTATTATTTTTTAATATGCTGATTTTAAAGAGAGTGAAAAGCTTATTGTACAACCTTCAAAAATTTAAAATCATTATAATAATAGATATATTTTCAGATGTCAAAATTTTAAATTCCCATTAAAGACCCACCACTACAATAATGTAAAAAGAATGCTACCCACCACAATTAATTTTAAAGAAATCAGTTTGTAAAATAAAATGTTGAGAGAAATTTAAATAAACCTATGCGATGGGAAAAAATAAAAATGATGGGGTAGATTTCATTGCAAATTATTTTAAATGCATATCAGTCCTGTTGTTTTTGAATTGAATAAAATAAAATGAATTGTGAATGCGAAATTTATCTTTCAAGAAGGGAAGAGAAATAGAATTAATGAAATGCCAGGAGACTTTTATAGTAAGATTAATTTCTTTGCAAGTAATTGCATTAAGGGGAGATAGATTAATTAAGAAGTAAATAAAATGAATTTTAAAGGAAGCTATATAAAAAAAGTAGTGCAACATAATGACATCGTAATCTTGAAATCATGTTTCCAGTGATGCCTAGGTCTGCTTCTTAACTGATACATTTTTAGATGTTGAAAGTTTAAAATAAAAAAATCTGAGCAATTGTCAATTCAGAAATTGTTAAAAATTTCATTTAAAAGATTTTTTTTCAGTCTGTCCAAGGATGCAAATAATAAAATTGTGAAACTTTTAGTTTGTTCCTTAAATGAAAATATGTGGGACTCCTTTCAAAATTAAATATGAAGGAATCTAAATCAAATTTTTAAAAAATGGCTCATTGTATTGTCTACAAAATTTTAACTGTATAGCTTCAGTATGAAGTCCGAAATTTGGACATCGAACATCCTGATCTTCGAACAAGCAGCCAAAGAATGAATAAATAAAATATTATGAAAAGAATTCCTCCTTTCCTACTTACAAAGTCTAGGAATGGTTAATACACTCACGTTTGTGAAAATTGCAACACCAAGAAGGAATCGTCATAATTGAATGCAATTTAATACACAGTTGAGTGGTAGTGGTACAAATAAATGATTAAATGTTCAAAGCAAGCAAACAAACAAGAACAAGAGATCAGAATCAGTATTTTGTGTGGCCACCACGCGCCGCAAGCTGCTACAC
>KK119532.1:83079-104387 GCA_000611955.2 Stegodyphus mimosarum | reverse complement strand
TTTTTTTTTTTTTTTTTTTTTTTTTGTGTGTGTGTGTGTGTGTGTGACTTTAAAAAAAAAGTGAAGCCCAAATGTTGCTATGTCTGCATATTATCGTACTAGATTTAAACTGATTATCTAAAATCTGAAAATTTCCAGAATCACTGTAGTCCAGACAATTTTGCATCTTGGATTTTACTGTATAGTTTAAAAATCTATGGCAGAAATCAATGCATTATAAAAAATGTAATTACTTTTTTCAACAGTAAGTAAACCATATTTGATAAAAAATAAAATTTAAAATTTGCATAGTGTTCCTTAAGCTTAATTAGTTTTGTAAATATGAGAAATAATATATGGTTTGATCATTTTCGTATGTAAGTAAACAATGCAAATATCATAATTTACATGTTGATATAGAGTTATTAAATTAATATTAGATGAGATTGCAAGTCTTTGGGGAATAGCAAATATCAGGATTTCCAAATTAGAAATAAAAACATGCCATTGTAAAATTTTAAATTGGGCGAAAAAGCAATCTTAATGAATTTTGAAAGCAAAAGAGAAAAGATTAAAATATTTTGCAAGAAATTCTTTGCTGTTAAAGAAAAGAGGCCTGTGTCTGATTACCCTTGAAATCAATAGACTTTCATTCAAAATTTATACCAGGTTAAGGTTATTTTTAGCCTAATTTTAAGAACTATCAGAACTGTGTAGTCATGTTAGCAATCTATTTACTATCTGATTTTGTTTTCTAAGTCTATTCCTTCTAAAAGAATAGACTTAGAAAACAAAATCTAGATCTAATAGGCCAAGAAAGAAGATGGCACTATTCAAACATTTTCCGAAAATTTTTTGTTAAGTGTGAGCGTTATCTTCTTGGAAGATTGTTCAACAGCAAGGGCAATACAAGTTACAGAATGTCATCATCATACCGTCAAGCTATGGAATGATGTAACATATTTATTGAACCATGAAGTGCTATAGAAACTATGGTCCAAATGGTAACATCAGGTGTGGTAGATTAACAGTGGTATGAAGCAAACAGCATTGCTAGACTTCTTCCACATATGAATTCTCCTATCCTTAGATTTAAACAAAAATTCCAATATATTCCAAGCTTTGTAGTTGTGACATCTGAGCAAGCATTGCTTTTAATACCCATAAATTAGCATTACACATTAACAATGGAGTTGAGCTCCTGCCAGCCGTCTTACAAACTACTCATTCAAAATGTGACACTACATATTCTCTTGTGGCATCTTTCACTACCATAAAATCTTACTGTCTAGTTTTGGCTGCCTATATGAAGGCATTCTGTTAGAACTGCTAATATGAGCACTGTTTGCCTGTCCTATGCTTCAGCTTTCATATTAGAAGATTCATTAATAGGAGTTTCATTACTTCCTTGAAGTTAGTGATGTGAGCTCTGTCAAACTTACTCAAGTTGTTGACTGGTCATAAGAGATCTTTCACACATTTGCATTTGTAATGCAAATACTGTTTTGTAAACAGTCAGAATTGTCAGGAAGGCTGAACAGTGTGCTTGTATTAGTTTGGACCTAAATGAATTCCATGCATATTGGCCATGCTTTGCTCTACATTTTCATGTTCAGGTTTAGAAGTATTTGCATGTTAAATTTTGAAGTACTGTAATTTAAAATGAGATCAACCTTTTGGGGGGCTGTATTTTTGCTTAAAAATTTAATAATATCTAATAAAAATAAAATTGCATTTTGAACCTAGAGAGTTTAATTATCTTATCACACTCTTTAAGTTAACCGTATAGGTAATTATCATACATATAAACTGCATAATAGCAATGTCTAGCAGAGAAGTTTCAGTTTCACCTGTATTTTCTCTCTTGGTCACTGTAATGCCTGAAAACAAATAGGTAGCATTGTATCGCTAGCTTTACCCAAAAGAAACCTTTTCCTGCAGGATTTGGTCTTGAGCCGCAACTAACTGTACTGTTCTTTCAAGGATAGCCTTGAAGAAAGGGGGGCACCTTTATTATTATTCCTTAAAATTTATTTTCGAATTTAATATGATAAACAGATAGCTTTTCTAAAAGCGTGTAGATATTTTCAAACATTGGATGTATTTTTACCAGGATATTCTGTTAAAGATTTTGTTTTATGTTTGGCAGAAAATAAATTTATTAAATAGAATTAAAATACTTTAGGGTATCACTATTCGTCCATTGTATTTTATTCTGTTCATCCTTTTATTACTTTTATGTATTGCATTGCTGTAAATGTTTACTAGATGAAAATCTTCAAAAATGGTGAACTGCAAATCTGGAAACAGTGTATCAGATAATGAAAATGTTGTGTGGCCTGCTTTTCATTTCAGTGAAGATTTACCAGTGGGTAGATGATTATTGTTTATTGAAAGATCAAAGAAAAGAATATTTTCTTTGATTTTGTGAAAGTTGAAGTTTTTCCATTTTTCATCTTCAAATGCCCAACAGTACAAAACTTAAATATTTTTTGTTTTCTTTATTATTATCATTTCATTAAATATTCTGTAATATTTCTTTGAAACTGAGTATATGGTATCCATTAGTTATTTCACAGAGTTTAAGAAATATTGTTTTCGAATAAAACAACAATTCTAAGGTTGAATTAATGGATAGAACTAGCCAAACTTTAATACAAGTGATACAGTTAAACATTTTGCATCATGTAGTAAAAGAATTAAAGAATTTTTATTAAATTTGGTGAAATGAAGTGTGTGCCTACATGATTAATTTATGGGTACTTTTCTATTATATACCTGCCATCTTTTTTGGTGCTGCCCAACCAGTATAGTGGTTAGCATCGCTGACTGCTGTGCCAAAGGTCCTGGGTTCAAATCCTGCAGAAGGCATGGATGTTTGTATATGTATAGTGTCCATGCGGCATGGGGGCACTCTAAATATGCGGCAAGCTGAAAGTCCTTCCGAGAAGTTGCTGGTAGGGGAAGAGGAGTGGGAGACCCTCAAACTCGTCACCCCGGAGTGCTCTCCATCAATATTGGGGGCAGAACTGAGCTAAATCACACTGTGACAGGCAAGGTGCTCAAGGCTGTTGCTAACAGCAGGTGTAAACTTGTGCTCCTTGCCACAAGGAATTTTGTGAGTTTGTGCTGACTATAAGTCAGACAAGTGAGCATTAACAACAACAACAACCCTTTTTGGTTCCTATGAAAGAGAAACTCATGTCAAGACCCAAAGACAGCACCTAGCACCATATGTGGACTATGTATATATGCAGTGCCAAATTTACGTATTTACCATGGTAGTTTAGGGCCCCCACTTTCTCGGGGCCACCCCCTAAAAACTGCACCATGTCCCATATAAAAAAATTGACCAGTATCCCTCATAAAGAGCCCCATACATCAAATAGCTTAACCCTTTGCGGCAGTGTGCTTGGTCTGGGCACATCTAAAAATTTCCTTCTGTACACACAGAAAAATTGAATGAATAAAGGATTTATAGGTTACTTTAGGCTACTCTGAACCTTCATTATTTATACTAGATGGCAGCACAACACAAACCAGTCCATATATTTTAACCATGTTTTGCCAGAAGGGTTAAGATCTCGTCAAATCTAAATTTGGTTCTGTATGTATGTGTCCGTGTGTGTAAACAAGAATAAAACATCCGTATATTTTATTGCAGTAGTACCTACAAAATGTGTGGCTGGTGCATAACAGAAAAATACCTAATAGTGAATTTAATCATTACACATGATTAATTGTGAATTTGGAAAGATTCTCTGATTTCCTTTTATATTTATGTGTTGCATTAATGTTTTTATTTTAATGACTTGTGCTGTGTCTGTATCACTATTTTATATTTTTTTCTTTATAGACTGGACGTATAGATGTGAATTATCCTCTAGTCACTGGTCACAAAGGAGCAGTTTTAGATATAGCGTGGTGTCCATTTAATGACAATGTCATAGCAAGTGCTAGTGAAGATGGAATTGTGCGTGTGTGGTGCATACCTGAAGGGGGATTGAGTCGAACATTAACTGAGCCTGCAGTTGAATTATGTGGTCATCAAAGAAGAGCAGGCATTGTATTATGGCACCCATCTGCCAATAATATTCTTCTCAGTGCAGGTATATTTTAATATACAAATAAAATCTATATTTATTTTAATAAAACTATAAATCTGAGCATATTCAAATGAATTAGTTATAACTCCAAGCAAAAATATCTGATAAATCTGGAAGCAAGTAAAAAAATATTTACTCCCTGGTGAACTCGTGGATTATTGTTAATGACTAAAATTATTGTTTCTACATGTAGCATATCCTAGTCTGTTATGTATTATGTTGTCATTTATTATTGATCTGCTCTTTTTATAGTACTGAATGGGAATGAAAATGGAAAAAGTAAAAAATTGTGATGAAACATATCTGTTATGATTTTTTCCTAGTATGTCAGCCCACCAGTGACTGAGCAGTAAAGTCACTGAACACTGGTAGTTATGTTCAAGGTTCGAATCCCATGAATGGGCTGGCTGCAAAGGCTTTTTCGTGGGGTTTTCCCATGTGTAACATATATACAGACCAGTTTCCCTTAGAAAATTCTCCGCGAAGGCATCCCTTCCCTAGAGCAACTAGCCCTCGTGTGCATTGCCATAATGAACCAAACCAAACCTAACATGTTGTGTAAATTCAGTTTTTTTTATATAAGTAGTTAAAAAATATGATAATTTACTATATTTTAAATATAATACCAGAAGTTATGAGGAGACGTTTTGCTGCTAGCATTGAGTATTAGAGTTACTCTTGAATTTCTTTTTGCCCTTAAAAAGACAACATTTTAGTTGTTCATTAATGATTTAAAGTTAAGTTATAAAAAACTACGGAAGTAATTCTTAATGTGATTCTTCATTGTGAAGAAGGGAAGACTTTATAGACAGCATGCATATTGTAGAAAAGTTTGCTCTTTACTGAAGTGTGTAATATATGGTATTAGAAAGTTTTTTTTGTTAATTATAATACTGATGCAAATATTTATAAAAAAAAGTTATCACAAATAATATGAATTACAATAATTAAAGATATAGTAGTATATAGCTTGCTTTTAAATTGATGAGTTATATAATATAAATTTAATTTGGAAGATAAATTTAAAATATTATGCTGTATAGAATTGCAATAGCACTGATAATTGGCAATTTGGTAGCTTGTTGACAGTCAGTTAATTAAAGATCTTATGCCACAAAGAGTATCTGTACTTGATAGGCTGTATACCATTTGATGCTTGAATTATGCTGCCATGAATGTTCATTTCTTGCCTATAGACATAATTAATTTTCAGTCATAAATTGTTAAATTATGTGTTTATATGCAATGTAAGTATAGTTAGTCTGAATCTAGTAAAAATAATTCTCTATTGGGATAATTTTTAATTAGTTTTTGTTGCATCAATAAAGAGAACAGGTGTATTATTCCAGAAATAATGTATGGATTGTAGTTAAAAGTCTTTGTTTGTTACTTTAATTGTTGCAGAAATGTGCAGGAACAACACATTAAGATGTCTGATTAATGAGGAAGATAATTTTAACTCAAACTTACCTTTGTATAGAAAATTCAGTAAATGTTTAACATTTTTAAAAAAAAAAAAAAAAAAAGATAGATTTTCTCAAAATTAAAAATAAATAAATAAGTCAAAATAAGAAAGCTTGTGTTGAAATAATAAATTTTTCTTAGTTAATGTGAATAAACTTTATATCTAAATGGATATGAAAATAATATAGTACATAGTGTAAACTGATATCAAAACATTAAGTACATTTTTCGGTTTTTAATTGCTACTTAAATTGTTAAAACTGCAGTAATTGAATGATGGATGTATGTAGTAATATTTGTTCCCCATTCGTATATGACTGAATCTTAGTAATCATTCTTCAGTGTAGACTAATTAGACATGGGTTTTTGCATAGTATAGTAGTGTTTGGTGATGAACATATAGTAAGGGCCAAGAAGAATGGAAATTCTAAAGTCTGAATTGGCATATTCTCTCAAGTTTTTTTTTTTTTAATAGTAGTATAAGAACACATCAGTGTTGGGCAAATATCAGGGGCAGATATAAATAGTGAACATCAACAGAAGTTGTAAGAACAGAGACCTTCAGTGCTTAAGTGATAATCATCTAAAGAAAGGGAGTATTGTAATAAATTGCATTGCAATTTAATGCTGCTATCACTTCTTCCTCTCTACAGTGAACACGACATTTTACTGTATTTATCAGTCATCAGCCTGAAGTCCAGTGGCGAAGTGACTAGCACATCGCATTGCTACACCACAGGTCTGGGGTTCGATTCCTGGGCTGGGCAAGGTTGACTCAGCCTTTCATCCCTTGAAGAGGGGGATAAAATGAGTACCAAGTTCACTTGGAGATTAAACACCGGGGCTCCTGTGACAAGCTGACCACTTGTCAGGGCATATGCTGTTGTACTCCGGGGCCCAAAAAGGTCAAGAAAGCAGAAAAGGGCACTGTAAGCTGTGGCCCCCTAGGGCTGTTACGCCACTGAGTTTTAGTTTAGCAGTGATCAGCCAGTACAGTTATTCTTTATGGCAGCGCTGCACAAACCTATGTCAGAAAATACCATAACTTGATGACTGATATTTTTCCTGGTAAATTTCTGTTTTGAGCAGAACAGATGGTTTTGAATGTCAAGGTGTTCAGTTGAGCTGTAAATCCATGTCAGCATTATGCAAACTGTGTAGTTGTTTGAAGCATATTCTCTAGGAATATGTGAGGACTAATGTAACAGTTTTCCTTCACATGTGTAATAGGTGCAAATCCTTATTATATATCACTTGCAGTTCATCATGGACATTATTTTCACAGTATATCAGTAAGATGTTGTAGTAAGACATTATGGACAGTTGTAGAACATATTTGACCTGAAACCTCTCTGAAACATCATTTAATTGATACTGTGGCATAGTTGCACTCTTTTCAGCTTATTAGAAGCTAAATTTTCTTAGTAGATGTGCTTAACATTCTGGCACTCCAAGTGCATAAATGAATTACCATAAAATTATAAAATCATAAAGTATAACGGCTTAGATATTATTATATATTAATATATATATGATATTGAGTAAAAGTAGAGAAATTTAGTAGGTGAAGCACAGTGCCATTCCCATCGAATAATCCCAAAGGATTCGACTGTGCTGTCCAGCATCCCTTTGACACTTTTGAGTGTGTTGAAGGAAATATTCCAGCTGATGCTTAAATTTTGATATGAAAAATTCTGCAGGTAGTAGGAAGTAAAATCTGTGTGTGAATGGTAAATGTTTTTGGTAAAGCATTGTTACGAAATGCCCAGCTGCATAGCTTCTCCTCACAGCAGTTTTAGGGTTGCCAGATTTTGCACAAAATCGTCCATTTGGTGACAAATTGGCGATATGCCACAGACGGAGTGAGAAAGTTCTAGAAAAAATTCTTACCAGTTTTCCCAAAATTTTCTCAAAGGTCAAAAATTATATAAGCCTTGCCTGTATGTGGAGTAAGTGTGTATCTTGAGAGTACGGTGACTTCAGTAGTAGAGTCTTGAACTCCGAGAGCGATCGACCAAGTCGGGAGCTGTACTTTAATGCTTTGCCATGAAGCTGTCTTCACCATTATAGCCTGATAGCTTGAAGGCTGTATTGCTGATTTTTTAAGCATGCTTGTCATAGTATTTCGACCACTTTAATGCATCTTTGGAATTTCCTGTGTAATACTGATGAATAAATTGTGTTTTGATTCTTGGTCAAGTGTTGTCATCAATCACTCCAAATCTGCAAACCTGTAGAATGTATCACTATTTAGTTAACTGGGAAAAATGGTGTACAGGTGTTTTTTTTTTTTTTTTTTCTACTTTTTTTTTTTTTTTTTTTTTTTTATACTTGGATGTTCATTTTGATTTATTTATGTTTGTTTATTTATTTTGGTAAATCAAGTGAACATACATGTAACATTCTTTTTGGGTGCAGATGTTTTTTATCATTAAGTAGACACTAGTAAATCATAATCTATTTGACTTGAGGGTTCTTCAAACTGGTGCTCAGCTTAATGGCTCCCCAAACTAATTTTGATATATTGTATGTTTTATAGCATCCTTTTTTTTTTTTTTTTCTAATAGCCTATTTTTCACTTACAGGGGCTGATTGTAAAGTTAGAATATGGAATATTGGTACTGGTGAAGCTGTTTCCCAAATGGACCACCCAGACCTTATTTTTCATTGCTGTTGGAACTGGAATGGCAGTCGGCTTGTTACTACTTGTAAAGACAAGAAAATAAGAATCTTTGATCCACGTTCTGGGAAGTTAAAAATTGTAAATATATGTATTTGCTTTTGCTCAGTTTACTTTTCTCCCCCCCCTTTTTTTGCCTAATGGATTAACAATTTTATGGACTGAAATCTTATGATTTAATTAAAAACCTTGGATATATTAAGTCATTTAAATAATACATGTATTTATTGCAAAAATCCAACTTTTTTAAAAATAATTTCTGAATGTTTTAATATGAAGTGCGGCTATGTTTTTTAAAAATAATATTTATTATAAATATCTACAAGTTATGAAATTTCCTGATTTTTAATTTTAAAAGTTAATTTTCACATTGATAAAAACTGAAACATAAAAGTGTAATGTGTATATACAGGATTAAGTCTAAAAATTCACTCACATATAGAGTGGTTGAAATGTAGCACTTGCGAAATAGGGACTCCTGTTTTCAGAAGTAATCCTGAGTTATTTATTATAAGCCTTTCAATATAAAAAGCTACAATTGAGAGTAATTAATTGCATTGTGCAAAGACATGGGTTGGTGACTGTAATTTTCATTTGTTTTATGCTGACTTTCATATCATCTTTATGTGTGCTTGTCATTCATGTATATGTAGGTCTTAGTTTTCAAAATTCAGCTTACTTTTGCTCTAAATTTTAAAATTCGAAAAAACTTATGTTTCATGGTCATTGTAGTTCAGATATTATGTTAATGGTTCCATACACTGTAATTTCAGCATAATCCTTCTTTAAGTGCTCGGTTTTTAAAGTTAAGTTAAAATTATTTATTTTGGATTTCATAAACAGTATGAATTAGAATTAAAAGATTGAATTTGGATTTCATTTTTTGTTGCACATTTAATTAACTAATTATGATGAATTGCTTGTCTGAACTTAAAAGTAACTTGTATTATTTATTGTAAAATTAAAGTTGTATTTTCATTCATTTTAGGAAGCAATGGGACATGATGGAGCAAAGCCACAGAAAGCAATATACCTAAGAAATGGTCATTTATTAACTGTTGGTTTTTCTCGAATGAGTGAAAGGCAGTACGCTTTAAGAAAAGAAGTTAGTTTATAATTTAATGTCTTTTATGTTTTAATGTTATTGAATATTGTATCTAAAATACTGTAAACAAAAATACTCTGATACTGACATGAAAATATCTTCTACTTAGAGTGCTCTTTCAGATCCTATCATACTTGAGACTTTAGATACTACAAATGGAGTTTTATATCCTTTTTATGATCCAGATGTTAACCTTCTGTATCTCTGTGCCAAGGTTAGTTTTGTACTTTATAATTTTTTAAATGTTTCTGTTTTTGTATCAGCTTTTTAAAAAATTCTATGAAATCTTGAATTGCTTATATTTTTAAAAAGAAAATTAGATTTGAAAATAATCTGTTTAGAAGTAATTTAATATTTTAACTTAGATTATTAATTCACTTTTGTTTTTCTGTCATAAGCAGTTTATTTAAAAGACATGATTTTAAGGAAAAAAATTAGTCAATTTTATGCATTGGAATTATCTTGTATTGTAATTTCAGTAATAGTTGAACTTCGTTTCTTTGTTATTAATTTTGTAATAAAACTTTTAAAGTTTAACTACTTTTTTATTATTAATTACCCAATGTTTCATATTTAAATTGATTACCTTTCAAGAATAATTAGTACTGTATCATTTCACTTTTCTTTACAACTGATAATACTGATTTAATATTTCATTTTGAAGTTCTAACTCAGTAATATTGTGCATGTATTTGATTACATAATTGTATATATATATTTTGATTAAACAAAAGGTATTTAAGCATTATCTCAACTACTCTAGCACAGTTTGGTAATTTTTACAAAAGAAAATTAATGAGGACTTATAATTGGAAAAAATATTTTTTACGTACATGCATATTATTACATACACATTTTAATTAGTATTCATCTCAAAAGTCAGTCAGTAAACTATTTGGTAGTTCCTTTTAGCAAATTTACAAAAAAAAAAAAAAAAAATCACTTTTTACCTACAAAAGATTTTTGCAATTTCTCCCATTCTGCCGACATGGGTGGGTAGAAATATGTTAAAAAACATACTTTGCTTTTGAGAAATAATAATGCAGAAACATATCTATAAGCAAAAAGGATCAGTATCATTAAAATCTTCCCTCTTTTTTGTCCGAATCTCTGTGTGGCAAGGTGCACTTTATATCTAACCATTTCATTCTTTTCATTTATTTGTAGTATATAAACCCTTTTTTTACTGGTATATTTTTCTTTTTCGGCTTCTCTTGTTTCCTTTTCTTCATTATGTCAATTTCTTCCCTCATTGTCATATCCCATTCTGCACATTTGTAGGCTTTCGTGCTTAAAATTTTGCGGGATGAAAATTTTTACAGAATTTGCCTCCTCAAGTATGGAAATATCTTTAGCCTTGAAGTATTTTTCATTGTCATGACGGGAGAAAAATTAGTGTTTATTCCATATACTTAGTAATATATATTTGCCTGTGTCCGATCTGGCTACTTAGTTGCTTTTCTTTGGCGATTTATGGCGCCAATTTCTTTGGCGAAACTTCTTTTGGTATGGATTTGTCTTATAATAATTCTGTTAGTTTTCTGGGACTTTCTTGTTCATCATCTGACTCAAATAACATTTCTGGTTCTTTAGATTCTTTAAAATGAATTTTACATTTCTGGAGCGGGATGCTATCTACTGCATTCATTTCTTCATGAAACTTCATATTGCAAGTTTCTGTTAATCTCCATTCTTCTGGTAGTCATATTCTGTACTTCTTAGTTTCCTTAGCATATCTTACCATGGTTCCTTTTTTGCATTTAACTTGCAGTTTATCTCTAGTCTGAATTGGTATGCCAACATATGCTTTACATTCAAATACTTTAAAATAAATAACACTGGGATTTCTATTGAAGAACATTTCAAGAGAAATATGGATACTCTCGTGACAGACCCTGTTTCAAGTGTGTATGCATCCAGAGCTTCTGCCCACCATTCTTTTCCCATTTTACTATCATTAAGCATAACTTTAACTGCATCTAATGCCATTGGGTTAAAATGTTCACACGCACTGTTCTCATCTGGGGTGTAAGTAATTGTATGCTCAACACTAATTACCTCTCAAATTGCCTGTTACAAAATTCACCACCATTGTCAATGCATATATTTTTCTATTTATCATATTTTCCACGTGCTTGTGATAGTTTTTTAAATTACTGAACGATTCATTTTTATTTTTTAAGCTATGTAGAGTTGCTAATCTCTATAGTCACCCAGTGTTGCCAGAAATTTTTTAACTAAAGTAGCAAAAGAAGCCTAAAAAAAATTGCAGTCACAAATGACATCAGAAATCACATGATTTTTGTGATATCATAGTTGCACATGCTCAAATGACTTCTGATGTCACCACAAATTTACTGTCCATTGGTTTCATAATTACAGACTGTATTCAGTTCGCAGTCATTGTTTTAATTTAACTTTCATTTAATTTACGTTTCTATTTTTAAATTAATTTGTGCATATCAATTCTTAGGACATTCCTCACATTTTACCGCTTTTGTACTAAATTGTTTGGTTTTGCAGTTAATTTTTTTGCTTAATTGTAAACATTTTAATTAAGGATTAATTAATTTTAATTATGTATCTTAGCTTTAACAAAAATTTTAAAACTAGTATATTGCTCATTTTCAATTGTTTAAATATCCATTTCTTTTTAAATTAACTCTCATTTAATTTAAGTTTCTATTTAAATTAATTTGTGCATATCCATTCTTAGGAGATTCCTCACATTTTAGCACTTTTGCACTAAATTTTTGGTCGTTTTTGCATATAATTTTTTTGCTTAATTATAAACGTTTTAATTAAGGAATGTTTTTCAGTGAGTTTTCCATGAGTGGACTTATTTCAGATTCTGATTACTTAAGAAAGCCATGTTCTTTCGCTGTTAAATTTATCGGTGTTGTTACTTCAAAAACTGCCATTGCTTTGATTTTTAAGTCATTTCCATTTGCTTAGTAATGTTATAACCAGTAGAATGAATTTCATTTCTTTCTCTGTTTGGGTACCCAGTATATGGCGTGCAAGCTGTAAGTTCTTTTCTTCAATTCACTATCACCATAAAGGTATGGGGGGCTGACTTAAAAACAAAACACACAGGAGAACGGGGAGGGGAAGGTGAGAGGTCCCGTAGAAATTTTTCATCTTTCACCCTTTTTTCCCCTACCCTTTCTCATTATACCAGTGTCAGGCTGTGCAACCTTGAAAAGGAAAGCCCACATGTAAACAGAATTGCCAGATGCCCACTTCTATTTAAGCCTAAATAAACTCTTTTTTTTTAATATAAATTATTTTAACTGATACATTATTTAAACATATAAGTGTTTTATGATATATTATAAAAAAATCTTTGAAGTCGCAAAAAGTAGCATAAGGAAATGATGGAAATCGCAAACACGAATTTTAGTAGCACAAGTTTCTCAAAAGTCTCGAATTTGCGAAAAGTTGCACATTCTTGCAACTCTGTAGTCACCTATGATAATGAGGAAATATTTATTCCCGCCTTTAAATGGAACTGGGAATGGGCCACATATGTATAAATAAACTGACTATGATAGTTTATTAGATCTCTTTGGAATGGGTTTAAAAAGTATTTTATCTAGATTTGACAATAATACAAAATAACACTTCTGCTTTGGGTTTTTTGGTTTGAGGCAACCCTTTAATGCTTTGGTTTATACTAATATTCTGAATGTAATCAAAATTTATGTGCTGAAATCGTCGATGCCATAATTTTGCATCATCTGCTTTATTTAACTTTCTGGTTTCTGTATTGTAACCAGTTTTTGAAATGTATCCACATTTTACCATATGAACCTACAAAATGGACAGCTTGCCTGCCTTTTCTAACATTGCTCCTGATATTAAATTTCTTTTTGATTTGGGTTATACAGCACATATTCTAAATCAGTCCAGTTTATCTACCTACTTTTACTGCAAATTTGATATTACCTGTTTCTAGCAAATTCAGAATTTCATACGGATTGAGACATACTCATATCATTTATTTCTTCAGAATATATCAAATTTCTGTTGTTGCAGAAGTGAGTTGTAGTGGCTGTTTCTACAAACCAATTAAATTTATCCACTTTATCTCTTCTGTTTCTAATTGACACATAATTTTTTACTAATATTAATTCCTTATCTGTAAACTCTCACTTTTGATCAAACTTCTGGTTTTTATTTAAGTTTTCTTTACAATGTGCAATTAAGTGTGCAAATTTATGACATCTGTGACATGCTCCTATCTTCATATTCCTTATTTTTTTCTTAAATTTAGTTTTACTTTCAGTTCTGTTTTGCTCTGTACTTTCGCTAGTATTAAATATGCTTACCTTGCTATCTTCTAAATCGTCATATACCTGATAAGTTCGACCTTTCTGTCTTTTCCTTATCAGTTCTTCAGCGATTTTTTCCAATGTAAAATGGTAATGGTTTCATAACGACGAGATTCAGTTATTTGTTGAAAGCTATTGATTTTAACTGAATATTCATCTAACAAATGGTGTTTTAATTGTTCCCAGTGAGTAATTCCACGAATTGGTCTTATTAAAGCTGGACCTGTTAGACATTTTTTAACGGAAATTACTTGGTGAACAGGGTTTGTTTTCTGATAGAGATTAAAAATGTCATGAATGTCTGAAATAAAAGTTTCAGCGTTGTAATTATAACAAGAGGAAAAGGCAACGATGTCTTTCAGACCAAAGCATTGAAAAGAAATACTCTGAGCTTGAAGTAATAAATTTTGAGGCTTGTTATTAAGACAGGTTTTCTCTTCCATTTGCATGCATAAAGATTCATCTGGAGTGTGAGTAATGCTCACTTTTCTGATGATATCCATAGGGGTGAACTTTCCACTTTTCCATCAACTTCACTAACGTCAGACAAATCTGATTTTAATAGTGAGATGTCATATTAATAAGAGAATAAAGATTCGTAAGGATTGTGTTTGCACACTTCTCAATATCAGTAGAAAATTCTAAGTATAGTAAATTACATATAGAAATTAAATCCATGAGTGAAAATTCTTTTATTATCTTTTGCTTTTTATCTTCGGAGTTAAATGGCTTGGGAAATCCTGAAAATTACCGCAATCGAGCACAATTTTGTCTATCACTATCCATGCCAAAATTTAAACGATATGAGTGCTTGATCTGTTGTGTACTGATAATTTTTAATGATTGTGCAGTGTTGGAATAATCACTAAGGTTTGCCATTATTTATCAGTTTCGAGAAATTATGACACAAATATTCTTAATGGTAATAATGTTAAGACGCTCAAAAATTCATACGTTGAAACAAATTCTAAAATATACCTTAGGAATAAAAAATAAAATTTCACTTATATCAAAATAGCTTTAAATAACTTCAAATAACAATTTATAATGCTTTCAAAATAATATGCATCAGAAGAAATGGACAATACAGTTTGTTAATTAAAAATGAAAGTATTGAAGATTGAAATAATCGTCAAACTAGGAACTGTTTAAAATGTTTGTTTAAATTATTTGATGCACAATTCTCCAAAATAATACTCATTTCAGAATAATATGTTTCAGTTGAATACTTTTAATACTTTTTTCGTCATATCGACACCAACTGAGCGTGATCAAATAAAGTTAGCATCAAATGAAAATGTTTTTAAAAATTTCTTCATCAAATCATTCATATTACTACATCAAAGGGGCATCAAGTGAGCATCATCAAATAAAATTATCATCAAACAACAGCAGCATTTTCCTGAAATAATTCAAACATTGTACTTACAGTTTTGTTTCATCACAGCATTTGATGAGAGGTATCAAATGGTACTTTAATTATAGTATTCCACAGGACTTTAATTAATTTAATAATTCCACAGGACTCGGATCTAGGGTTAGTGAAGAGAGAGTTCAAAGAAGCTGAGCCGCCATGTATATATATATTACAAAATTGCAATATTCAGAAAAGATGCATTAGCAAAAATGTTTTTAAGTTAATGTAGAATTTTACTTTTCTTAAATATAGCAGTTTGTGTTTTTGTAGCCAGATGAAGAAAAAAATTATCATTCACAAGTATCTTTATCTGCTGCCAAGCAAGAGCTGATGTTTTTCCATTAAAGGCTAATATAGTTTAGTTCTATTTTTTTATGTCTATATATATGTAAGATAAAAAATATGTCAATCAAAATTATAATTTAAAGTAACCCTTAATTCCCTTTAATTCTCTCTCTGTTTTAAAAATCATAATAACTTCTCTGGACTGTGTCATTTCTAGATCATTCTATTTTGCATGGTCTGTGCAGCTCTGATGACGTAATAATTGGGAACTGAAACTTTTAACTCAAGCCAAAACTCTTCTCTTTGTGTGCTTTCATATTGGCTAACTAGGCACTTAGCTTCTCTCTCTTCGCTGCTTGGTCGCTATTTCGATGTGCGCACTTTCTATTGCAATACTTTCCAAAATATAAATGTTCTTGAATGGGTATATCTAGAGTGCCAAGTGATTGTGGCCACGAACTTAAACTGCAAAATAAAAATGGAATTAAAACTGCCTCGACTGCAAGTTTCTTTATCTTATATAGCTATTATGCATCAGCACTGCTCCGTCTTTTTCTTGCATTTATTATTATTACACATACATATATGTATATATATGTGTGCCTATGTATATATTATGCATGCATGTGTGTAGGTATAAATAACATTATTTCTATACACTACACATCAAAATTAAAAGATCCTGATAGAAAGGAAACTCAGTTGTTAACTTATTAAAAACAGTTTGTACAGAATATTGGATTTAAAGTCAAATTTGTGGAAGTTTAAAAAAAAAAAAATTCTCCTTGTTTTGCAACAAATCATTCTTTAATATGGTGTATTTTCGCCTCTGACAGAAATGCAAACCTCACTAAAATTGGATAAAATTGTATATGCGATTACTATTCATTATGAATTTCTTAATGAATTGTTTTTTCATGAAATTTAATATTTTGGTGTGCTTTTTCAATGAAGCTTTTAATTTGTCATTTACAGGGTGATAGTAATATACGATACTTTGAAATAACTGATGAAGCACCTTATATTCATTATATCAGTACCTATCAATCCAGTGAACCTCAGAGAGGGATGGGCATGATGCCAAAGAGGGGTTGTGATGTTCGAAACTGTGAAATAGCTAGGTGCGTATTAATTTTTAATTACCGATGAAATCTTCATCATTTTTTTTTCTCTGTCACCTTTGTTTTGCATGATAATGTAGATAGGATTTGAGTTATGCATGCTGCCTAAAAATTTCATGACATAAGATTTAAACATTATATAATTTTTTCCTGCATGCTTTTTTTTTTTTTTTTAAATCGACAGATGCTGTAAGAAAATTTTAATTATTTCAAATAGTGTGTTACTGTTGTCAATTTATTTTTTAATTGTGTTGCATTCTAAAGTCTATCATTGTGATATTTGCACGTCATTTAATGGCTACTGGGTATTATATAAGGTAAGTATCTTTATTTCATATTGTAAATAAATGTGATTACGTATTTCATTCATTTCTTTTCACGTCTTGAAATCTTTGAAATTTTGTAAAATTTTAACTGAATTTTAGTAAAAATTTCATAAAATTTAAGTCAAAGGAATAAAGTAAAAATCATGAAGGTTATGGGTTAGAGCAGGCATGCCAAATGTCAGTATCTCAAGTGAGCCTTGGTCATAAATGTATAACATTTATGTTATACTGCCATCAGGAAAGAAAAGCCATTTTCATATTTAATGATGTACTTAAAGTAAGTAAATATGTAAAATCGTACTGAATCTCTCATAGTTTAATATCAAATGTCATTTTAAATGCATATAATCTAACAGATAAATGAACACTATAATGACCAAATGGGTGAAATTAGCATGGCAGAAATGTATAAGACTTTCAGTCATGTATGCATAATATAGAGACGACAGTTTTCTTCTTAAGTTTACCAAAAGTGTTTTCATTTGTAGGTAGATAAAAATTGTGTTGTCATAATCACTAATCTTATTTTATAGCAAGCACTTCAAATGACTGAAATTTTGATAACAGTTTTTGACACTGTGCTTGATTCATATTTTGCATTGTTACTAAAGTAGTAGAAGAAAATTTATTTCTCATTATGTCTGTTATAAACTTATTTTTTTTATTTTGTGGTAATAAAAATCCTATGCTAAAAACGATTTTATTTTTTAATGAGCAGTGCAGTTTTATGTAAGGATATAAAAAAATGTTGCCAGTCGAGCACTATCTAAACGCAGTAAATATATGAGTATTCATCTGAATTTGTCCACTTTGTTAAATAAGAAAAGTTCTCTTTTTGTAGGAATATGAATTGTGTTATGCTTCACTAGGTTTGGTGGCTTTTATACTTTTTGGTGATTTTTTAAGATCTGTTTAGATACAGAAATTTTTATTTGGCAATTTCAAATTGGAAATTTTTTTGGTGGGTTAACAAACATAACTTTATTAGTGATATCATAAAATAGCAGTATTATTTTAATGGTGATTTTTAATGTATTGATTTGAAATTTAAACAAAATAATAAATATTATGAACCACAATTTTCGAATTCCTCTTCAGCAAAACCTTAAGAAAATACTGCAGATATGTTAAAGTATATTTAATTGTTTAATTTTTTTCAAAGTTCCCTTCCCAATCCATTTGTTATAGAGTAGTCAGACATATATCAGTTTCCTCTGTTAAATTCACTTCCCTGAATTAAACTTTGTTAAAAGATTTTATGATTTTTACTTTCTTAAGTTGACAGGTATGTGTTTCCTCCTCCCCCAAGATTCAGTTTTTCTGTTACTAGCCTTAAAAGCAGTTTTTTACATATAATCTGAGGTTGTGACAAGAATCTGTAGTTTAAATTTTTACATTCAAAGGTGTATGTTTGATCTAAATAAACAGTTCACACAGCAATGGGAAAACTTTTGATTTTTCAAGCTGAGAAACAATTAATAAGAAGACTAAAACAGTTCCATTATCACAGAAGGTGCTACTGAAAAGCCCTCTATAGAAGTTACAAAATAGGATATTTATAGATTGAGAAAATTGAGAAGAAAGTGGTGGAATTGAAATCTGTAAATATTTTTTAATCCACTGTATGAGTTCTAATATTTCTCCAAATATTACCATTTTTGTTGTCATAGTTGGTTGCAAGTTTTGCTTTCTTAGTTTTGCTGTATCTGTTTACAATCTATAAATAGGGACTGTATATATTTATATACCTCTCTTTTGCTTAATAAATTTTACCCTTCCAAAGTTAAAGGGGGAAAATCATGTGATGTGTACTATTTCTGAAGCAAATAATTAGAGGAAGAACTTTATAGATTTTAACTCGTACATGACTGACTATACTGTTTCTGTATTCAAAACAAGTAGTTAAATTTATTGCATTTGGTTCTAGTCTTTTTTATTTGCGTAATATACTTTACTAAGTATGCATACTTTGTATTGCTGCTGTAAATCAGAAGCTTCTGAATCACAGGCTGAAGAAATTGAGGGTTGGAAATATGCAAGTCAGAACAGTATGGTCAAACTGTATAAAATGAAACAGAATAAAAACAGTTATAGGCATAACTGTTTTTATTCTGTTTCATTTTATATAATTAACAACATTACAAAATAACAAAGACCGAGATCCGAAATCTTTGGAACTTCAATGATTCCATAATTTGAAGATTTACGGATTTGAGATTTCATTTAAAATCTATTAAGATGACATGAAGACATGGCAGCGTTTGGACTTAACTTACTGTTTAGTTCAGATAGAAAAATACTAACTCCCTTCTCACAGTGCCAGAGTAGGTGCATCTGCAGCCAGTGTCAGAGTTTAGGGATGGCAAATTTTTAGAATTTAAAGGAGTGCCAAACAGCAAAAAGTACAGGTGGCTGAATTTTTAGAAATTAGGAGAGACACTGGGGAGCAAAATTTTTAGAATTTAGGGATGTACTGGGCAGCAGAATTTAGAGCTCACAGAGATTGCACCTGATGACAAAATATGTAGTCTTATTTCCTAGTAACTAGTCAAGGGCTTAAAGTATGATCCTGGCAAAGATAAGTACATTATTCAATGAATTGTCATTGGCCACGGTCCAACTCCTTAGCCAGCTGGTGTTTAAAAGTGATATCCTTCAGAAAAGACATGTATGGTACACCTTGCCTTCTTTTGTTATTATATTCTTTGTTTGTAACTTTGTATGCAGGAAATTTTGGGAAGGGGCATCATACTATACAAACTAAAAGAACACTAATCCAGCACACTATGAAAGTACAGTCAGTCATCTTAAATAAGTCATCCTTCAGAACATAAATATTATCTCAAGTACTGAATAATAAGAATGAGCCTTTTTTGTTACAAGTTAAATAAAGTCATCACTATCAATTCTCGTCAAGTGTTAAAGCATTTAAAACATTTATATCAAGGAGCAAAATAAAAAACCATGTACAATATTATTGATAAAAAATGAAAATTAATGTTTATTTTGGGAAGATTGCAGATAATTCCTCATTTAGTTTGATACAACATTCGTGATTCTTTAAACATATCTTTTTTAATTATATTCAAATTCCCCAAAGTATTCTCTTATTGTGTATTCACTTCACAGTACCACTTTTTTATGATTTGATCATTTAAAATTTCTAAAATATTAAGATTTTGTTTAGTTTTATCTAACAAAAAAGTAAAGCCTGAAATTTGGTAATGCTGGGTGGGTACAAAAACAGCATGTAAATAAGGGTGAAATAAACACAGATTTTGTAATCTTTATTTATTTGTATATTTTCTGGAGCATAACATGAAACAGATATAAAAGCTTGTAGAGACATTAGGTTATTTCGAAGCAGGAGAGATGAAAAATGAGCAATGCGCTCGTCGGGACTCGAACTCGCACCTCTCGAATACGTGCCGAGCGTGCTGACCATTACACCATGAAGGCATGCTAAGAAGGGGTGAGAAATATGTTATATACTCACTCTTTTAAAGGGTGAGTGAGGATCAGAGAACACACTCCCTAAATTCTGATGGTGGAGAATCATCATCTACCGCCTTTTTTAGTTCAGGCGCCAGTGCAGAGACAGGGAATTTGCCTATTCGCCATCAAAACATATTATTCTTTACACAACTGTATTATATCTTGCCATATTATATTACATTGATTTAGTTTAATAAATCTGTTTAGTTTTATAATTTAATTTAATAAACATTTTATACTAAATGTTTTCGTGTACAATTTTATACAAATCTTTTCTGCATTGTCATTACGCATGACATATTAATTTTAAGAGAGTAATGTGCTGACAAGATTCCAAAGTAATTCCGTTTTCAATTCAGATTTCATAAGAATATCAATTTCCTGCTTAATTCAGATTTCATAAAAATGTGAATTTCCTACTTGCATGAGTGATTTCTCTGAACTAGCCAATTAAAATTTCAAGAAATTTTGACAAATCATGTAAATATTGTACCTGCATAATTTTAAAACTCATAACTTATGTTATATCAGAGGTTTAGCCTCAGTTCTCTTTGTTACTGACATAATTTTCTAACTAACTATGTGTAATTTCTTTGTATTGCATATTTGTAAACAGCTATGTATGTGGGGGTGACGTCTTATCAATAAATAAAGATCACTCAAACTGTTCAAAGTACCAGGTTTTATTCTTGGTTCACAGAAGAAAAGATAACGGGATGAGTATGTACAGATGGATTAAATATATTTTGGAGAGGTATCACAACACAACAGCTGACCTCCTACGTGTGGTCACTTTGGATAAGTCGAGATCCGATCACCTACGCGCAACCGGTAAGCGTCTAGTTGTAGCTCCTTCGCGAGCGTTCCATTAGACTGCTTCTGTCGGGCTTCTCGATCCAAGTGGAAGATGTGTTTACCTGGCGCGTTCCTACCGTAGATGTAGGTAGCGACATCTGGTGCTTCAACAATTCCCACAGTGCTCGGCCATCGACAGGG
>KK119532.1:71941-83039 GCA_000611955.2 Stegodyphus mimosarum | reverse complement strand
ACAAAAAAAAAAAAAAAAAAAAAAGAAGAAAAAAAAAAGCAATAGTTGAAAAGTAGTTTGCAAAAGAATGATCTCAGGTTACAATTCGATCAGACCAAAGCTTCATGTGGTCTGCCGAAGTGGAAGTTGCTTCAGGTCCTTCATGAGTTCCTACTTTTGCTACGGTCTTAGCTTGAGACCTCCTCCTAACTGGGTTCTTTTAATGGCTACTAGGTCGTTAACTTTGTAGAGTGGAGCGGTTCTACGACGTCAATTGTATTGTCGTCGGTTCTCCTCCTGCAGTTTTAAGATATTCGCTTTGGCCTCTTCATGAATAGACTCTTTCTCCTGGATTGTGGAGTTCAGGAATTCTTCATCGAGGATTTCTTTAATTCTTTGGTCTGCCTTATTTCTCATTTTCACACCTGTCATCAGCTCGAAAGGTGAATTTTGTGGATCTACTGACGGTGCTGTTGATGATTCGTTGGACGTCAGGAACAAATTTGAACCATTTGGCAGGATCATCTACTGACAGTTTTGCAAGCACTGGAATAACAGTTCCATGAATTCTTTCAATTTGGCCGTTGGCTCTTGGAACGCCTGTTGTGATTTGTATGTGCTGAATTCCTTCATCTTTGCAGTAATCCTCAAAGTCCTTTGAAGTGAAAGCAGATCCCTTGTCAGAGATAATTCTTGAAGGATTTCCGAAGACAGCTTGTTGGATTTTTAGCTTCTGTACAGCTTCTGCCGTTGATGTTGTCTTGACTGGGTAAAACCAGATGAATTTTGTAAAAGCATCTACCACTGTAAAGATATGTCGGTATCTCTTATCTGTAGATTGCAAGGGTCCGATGAAATCGATGTGCTTAAAATGAATATTGTCCTTTGGGATTGGGTTCAATAGACCTTCTGTTTTGCCTCGCTTTTTATTACAGAGAATGCATTCGACACAGTTCATGATAATGTGCTCAATTTTCTTTGTAGCATTCGAAATATGAAAATCTCTTTTCAACAGGTCTTCTGTATAGCAAAGTGTCCTTTGTTATGTATGCCACGGATAATCTCGAATTCCATCGCTTCCGGCACAATGATGAGTTCTTGGCCTCTCTCCTGCAGATACAACACATTATCTTTTAGCAGATAGTCATCTCTAAGTCTTTCTCGACCAAAGTTTTCAATAATTGAAGATGCTTATCAGCTTCTTGCGCTGTTGCGGTCTTAGTAGTGATTTCACTTTGCGGACGAGTGACCATGCACACAGCATGCCTACTTTAATGCGTCGACATGTCTCATCTGTTGATTGGGTCTGTGGGTAACTTCATATTCAAACTCTTCGAGTAGTAGTGCCCATCTAGCTATCTTTGGTGTCAGATCTTTTTTCTGCATTGTCTTCTGAAATGCATTGCAGTCTGTGACTATTTTGACTTTTGTGCCTAAGAGATAACTTTGAAATTTTTTCAAGGCTTTGACGATCGCTAGGACTTCGAGTTCATAACTTGACATTTTTTCTTGTTGAGGTGATGGTTTTTACTCATGTAATGGATTGGATGCAGCTGTCCATCATCTGAGCGTTGAAGCAACACTGCACCGAAACCAAGACTACTAGCATCGGTATGTAACTCCAAAGGTTTTCCCTGTTGAAAGATGTGAAGTACGGGACTTTGGCTCAAAAGTTCTTTGAGGTGGTCAAATGCCTGCTTCTGTCTTGGCCCAAATTCAAATTCTACACCATTGCAAAACATATCACTCAATGGTTTGGCTATTTTCGAATAACCAGGTACAAATTTTCTAAAATAGCCTGTGAGAACTAGGAAGCTTTGCATTTGCTTAACGTTCTTAGGTTGAGGAAAATTTTTAACTGCAGGCGTCTTATTTGGGGACGTACGAATTGCACCTTCTTCGATTAAATAACCGAGAAATTCAATTTTTTGTTTAAGAAATTGACATTTTTTAAAGTTAATTTCTAGTCCATATTCTGAAGCTACTTTTAAAACTCATTTAAGTTTTTCTAAGCCCTCTTTTTCATCACAGGAAGGTATGATAAAATCATCCATGTAAATTACCACTGTATTATCCCTTATTAATTCCCTGAATACATTATAGATAAATCTTAAAAATACACTAGGACTTGTGGTCAAACCGAACTGAGCTCTTAAAAATTCAAATAAACCTACATGACAAATGAATGCTAAATATTTGGTACATTTTTCATCAACTGGAATGTGGAAAAAACCACTTTTCAAATCTAAAGTTAAAAAAACTTTCGCTTTCCCCAAATAATTAAGTACTTCGTCTACCTGGGCCATAGAAAAAGAATCTTTCACTACTTTTTTATTTAACTGTCTAAAGTCTATGCATAACCTATGTGTTCCTTCACGTTTCTTACATAACAGAATTGGGGATGCATATTCGGAACAAGATGGTTTAATTATCCCCATTTCCAACCACTCGTCTATCTGTTTATCAACAATTTTTTGCTCAGCAAACTGTAATCTCCGAGACCGTTGCGATACTTCAATATCATCTTTTAACACAATATTCATTTTTAAATTCGTGTCTTTGGTTTTATTTGGCTTATAATTACGAATCAATAATGACAAATCCGTACGAATATTCACATCAGTAACATGCAAGAAATCCATATCACATTCATCAATCACATTTGCAAAATTTAATAAAAAACACTCTTGTGATGGTGATTCACTTTTAAAATCATTTTCTGTATTAGGATTAGATGTTTTATTTTTTTTTTTCCCGGCTTACTTTTAGAAGTTGAGAATAAATGTTTGGTGTTAAAATTAAAGGAACAGATAACTTATTTATGGCTGCAACAATGATTTCTAATCTTGGTGAATTGCTATTTAAAGATAATCCTACTAATAAGCGATGTCTGCCTCTTTTTTTTCGTCAAAACGTGAGCTAAGTATTATTTTATCTTCCAGCGGTGTTTTTATTTGAATGAATGATGAATTTATGACCGGAACTTGAGCGCCTGAATCGATAAGTGCTTTTACTTTTTTTATTTTCTACTAAAGTATCAGCATATTGCAAGTCGTTAATAAAACTGACGTTATTAACACTTGTTTTGTTTTTTCTTTCTGTTTCCTTATGCGATTCGCTTTGTTTACGTTTTACACAATCCCTAGCGAAATGAAAATTTTCACCCTTTCCCCCGTAGACATAACATGATCTCTCTGGCGTCGACGGAATGAGTCATTCTTAATACTTTAGTTCTGCACACTTCGCACTTTCAATTCGTTAGTTTGAATTTTAGGGTTAGGTATTTCAGACAACGATTTTCCTCGGGATGAGAAATATAAATCACATTCCCGCCGCCCTAACTGCGTTGGATTAAACCATGTTTTCCCCCTTGCGAACACCTATGTATTCTTTCATTTTAAAATCCAAAGTTTCATACAATTTATCGGCAACAATTAAATCACATAACTTTTTAAAATCATTTTGTGCTTCCCTGACCTGACAGTAGTATTCGAATGTTGCGGTCAATGGCGATGCAAACTGAACATGCGACTCGTTTGCTGCGCGTTGAGCATGTTTAAAGGTGTTAAGAATCTCTCTGGGTGTCGGCTGAAATTCAGCTAAAAACAACTCTTTTAGTTTTTCGTAATCTGACAATTCTTCTTCAGTTGCATATGTTAAAACATTATTAGCTTTAACCCCTAACAAATTAATTAGTATCTCAGCTTGTAAGTCTTTGGGAACTTCGTTGGTGGCAAAAGCTTTTTCCAACGAAATGAAAAACAAATGCAATGCGTCTGGCTACTCGGAAACAGAGATTGTAAGCGTTTTAACACTTTTTAGTAAATTTTGAACACTAGTTTGCGTGTTTCTTGTATCACCCGATAATGATTGTGATTTTAAATTTTCTAGCTCAAACTGCTTCTCAGTTTGGGCTAATTTAAGATGTTCAATCTCTAACAGATAGTTTTCATTACTTGTTTCAGGCATCCTATCCTCGGCGATCGATTTGACAACGGCACGAACAAATTCAACGTTTGTTTTGAAGACATCAGAATTTTCGATAATTTTTCTAATGTCAGCTTTTTTGATATTTTCTGGCACATTCTCTCCAATTTTTTTCAGCAATTAATTTTAAATCATTCTTGTTTGAATTATTTAAGAAACTCATTTTAAAAACAAAACACAAGTAGCTTGAAGAAATAAAGGAAGAAAAATTTTCACAGTACCTTTGCTGAAGTTCACTGGCTTCGAGCCCCCATAGTTGTGGGGGTGACGTCTTATCAATAAATAGAGATCACTCCCACCGTTCAAAGTATCAGGTTTTATTCTTGGTTCACAGAAGAAAAGATAATGGGATGAGTATGTACAGATGGATTAAATATATTTTGTAGAGGTATCACAACACAACAACTGACCTCCTACGTGTGGTCACTTTGGATAAGTTCAGATCCGATCACCTACGTCACCTACGCGCAACCGGTAAGCATCTAGTTGTAGCTCCTTCGCGAGCGTTCCGTTAGACCGCTTCTGTCGGGCTTCTCTATGCAAGTGGAAGATGTGTTTACCTGGAGCGTTCCTACCGTAGATGTAGATAGCGACATCTGGTGCTTCGTTGAGGCACGATTCCCACTTGTATATTATAAGCAACCTATAGTACATATACAAAAGGTAAACAGAATTATTAAACTAAATGTATTTAATATGAGTATAATACAGCAATATATAATACAGTCATGTAAAGAAAAATATGTCTTGACAGCGAAACATCCCGAGAAAGAAATGGCAACGGCGTAAAGTCCTAGATCCTAGAGACATGGGTTATTTCGAAGCAGGAGAGATTGAAAAATGAGCAGTGCCCTCGCCGGGACTCGGACCTCTCAAATATGTGCTGAGCATGCTGGCCATTACACCATGAAAGCATGCTAAGAAGGCGGGAGGAATACCTTATAAGCTTCTTTGTAGTGACATAAAATTATAATCTTCTTAACTGTGCAACAAATAAGCTTAAAAATTTGTATAAAAATTGGCTCTACAAAATCACATTGATGAATTAAAACTCCTTTTTTTAAAAAAAAGTACTGGTTATATTAAAATATTAAACCTAAAACACACAATCTCTTTCCCGTGAAAAGCCATGTTGCCAACGGCTTATGATAACCACACATTATTCTTCAGAATTAAAGAAATAACTTGCACTAATTTTAAAGAAATGAATTTGCAGGATTTAATACTTGAATTCTCTTAATTAGTTACCTGAGCAATTTGGATCTCATAATTAATCGAAACAAATCCAACAGAAATTTAGAATATAGTTAATTACTATACAATACTTTTTGTGTGGTATTTTTGAGAAGTTTCTTTGCTGTCACTTTAAAACATTCCATTGTCACCGTCAGCACTAGCAGCTGTCAAATCTTTCAACTTCGGCAATTGCTTCACTTTAAGTAGATATAACGCTGGCACTGCTAAGATAACTATTATCATCGATCTTTATGTTTTCTCCACATTTGACTACATTCATAAACTATGCAAGTGTACATCAGTTCTTATCAATTTCTGATACTGAGTCTCCAACAAAAAATCTGGTATGTTTGAAGGAAGTTTTAGTCGTTTTTTCTGAGATATCACTCGATACGACTGAATCAAAGGATGAAAATCATGAAATTCTCAGTAGCTGTGATACAATTCTTAACAAGGAACTTATTAATTTCAGAGTAATTTCTTGACCCATAGGCTTCAGAAGTAATGTGATATTCTGGGGCACGAATATCAACACAACTGCATTCAATCCTTTGGTTTTCTGTGTGAACAGTTTAGTTATTTAAAATAACAACGAATTTTGATTCTCATTTTGGTATCTTTTTATCCAGTTCTTTGTTCTTATTTGTAGTCAAAATACAGGAAATATCCATACATAAGAATAAGTGCTGTCTGCAACGGGTAGATGTTTCACTTGATCATTTTTAAAGTATCTTGGTATCAAATATTTGCGAGTGATAAGAGGTTTCAGTTTATGAGTACTAGTCATATTTATACCTATCTGCACTGTTACTTGTTCTTTGTTGTATTTCCTTGCGGCACTTTCAGAGTGTGTTGTCTTTAAGTATCTTGGTATCAAATATTTGCCAGTGATAAGAGGTTTCAATTTATGAGTACTAGTCATATTTATACCTATCTGCACTGTTACTTGTTCTTTGTTGTATTTCCTTGCGGCACTTTCAGAGTGTGTTGTCTTTTCTGGTAGTTAGTGAAAAGTCTCATTTCATCTGAATTTTGAACAGTTGAAAATAGATGCTGATGTAGTTTTCAGAATTGTTTTTCTATTCATTTATGGAAATTTTATTTGCTGATGCCACATCTCCCCACTTCTTAAAAGACAACATTGTGTTTGAATCATACAGTGTAATCATTGTTTGCTAGAAATTCTTATTTTCCAAGTTCTCTTACTATTTCAAATGTCTTTTCCTTCGAGATGATTTCTGATATCGGCATATTTTTGTCTGCTTCACTTCTGACTAACGTAAGAGGCTTAGTTTCAGTTTTTTTACAGTTAACTTTAGAAACCTTCCTTATATCCATGTTCCACTGGTAATTTTTAAGCTTCTGTTTTAACAGGAGACTGTTATTTAAAAATGTTTTGGAGACATTGTGTTTTCTAATATATGGTGCTTTTAATATTCCATATTTTTTGTATGCTTGAATTTATTTCTCTCTCATCTAATGTCCGTGGCATTTTTACCATGACTTTCATGAAGAAATAAAATTTATTACTATATCCTTTCCATTAGATTTGCTTGAATGAACTGTTACTGCAGATTTTAGAACTGTTCTTCCAGAAATAAGAAAATAAAAATAGGATTTATATAAATTTATAGCAGTATGAAACACTTTTGTAAATTTTTGTATACTCTAGTATATATAAATTGAAGAAGAAATTGAACTTTGTCTTCAGCTCTCATCTTTCATTCACTGATTTCTAGAACAGGGAATAACCACAGTTTAGTCAGCATACAGAATGAATGCTTCCTTCTCCAAGCAACAGTATGCTAATTTGTTCTTTGGGAAATAGACCAAAATTTGAAAGCAGTTTTTTCTTTTACCTGGGAACTTTTAATGGAAATTAAAAAATACTTGAATCTAATTCCTTGGGAAAATAGGAATGGGCTGGCTGCATGGGCATTTTCATGGTTTTCCCCATGTGTAATGTACATACGAGCCCTTTAGAAAGTCCTCCACGAAGGTGTTGCTCCTCTTAAGCAGATAGCCCTCGAACACTTTTCCATAATCAAATAAACCAAATTTCAAATGAGTTGCTGACTTTAGTTTGTCTTCTTGACATGTGCTAATTGATATGACTAATTTTTAATGTAGATAGGTAAATAATGCTGCGTGGAGAAACATTTTGGAGGAAAAAGAAACCTGTTTTCCTTCTGCGGAATGAATAAATTTGTTCATATAATGAATTTAAATGAGGCCTGGTAGCTGGAATTTACCTCATAAAGCTTATTTACGTTAAATAGGTGACAGTGTATATTATAATTGAAATACCTAGAAATATGGATTTGTCAAGATTTAAAAATATTCACCTATTATCTGGATGATCCACTAATGAGGTTTGAGTGTACAAGGAATATGTATATGCACTGTAAGTATGTACTATGTTCATAACGTTATATTTAAAGTATATTCCCAAAGAATTAATATTTGTGAGAAGAAGGAATTGTAGTGTGGACTAATAAAATTTTGAATTTATTTTGTATGACTATAAGTTGAGTTTGCTAAATTGTTTGTGCATCTGAAATGTCTTATTTTTTTAAATTTCTATTTAGATTTTACAAGCTTCATTCTCGTGGCTTCTGTGAAGTCATTGCTTTCACTGTGCCAAGAAAAGTAAGAAATCCTCTATTTATTACTTATTCAAAATGGCCTTGATTGTATTTCAAGTTACTTTAAGTTGGCATAAGCAGTATATTTATGTTGATTGTATTATCTTTTTTTAGGAAGGTTTGCTAAATTTTATATGTTTCATATTAAGTTTGAAAGTTGCTTTTTATCCAAGAAAAGCAATATTTTATTAGGCAAAAATTGATAAATTTTGCATTTAATTAACCAATAATGTAATTGACATTACATTAAACATTACATTACACATGATGTTAAAATGATTTTAAACATGTATGGTCAAACTTCAATTTCTAGAATTTGTTAAAAGCAGACTAAATATTGAAAAAAGTTATTCTTTTACTTCAGTTTTTTAATAACTGAAGAAATTAAAACTTAGTGTGTGTGTGTGTGTATGTATATATCTATATATAATAAAATGTAAGGAAGGGCTAATAAGAATCCTGCTCCAAGGCTGCAATGATTTAACCAAACATAATTATAATCAAAAGGGTATACTCCTATTACAATTTGAAGTCTAAATAAATTCCAGTTTACAAATTCGTAATTTTTAAGTGAGATATATATATATATTTCTTTAATTTTTAAAAGGTTTGATTTTTTTTTACAAGTATTATATAGTAAAAGTTAAATTGATATGGAAAATTTCTTTACTAGCATTGGCTAATAGTAGTGGATATGCATAAAATTGTGATATAAATTGTTAATGGTAATTAAAGCCATATAAAGAAAACTACTTAAAAATGAACAATTGAAAAGATAATGAAATAATACCGGCTCTTCAGGGGAAATTATTTTATTTCACACTCTGTCCAAGCATTCAGACATCGTGTTTCATCCTTGCTATGCATATGCAAACCAAATTAAATGTAAATATTTAATTTCCCAAATTTAGCATACTCATGTGCATATCAAGAATTTCCCTAGTAAAGAAGAAAATCATTTAAAATTATTTGGAAAAAAAAACTTTATGTAAGTGCAAAAATACTTTTAGAGCAAAATGTAAGTATTGAATCAATGAGATGAGCAAAACAGGTAAAAATGTGAAAATAAAACATTCTGATGCAAAAATAAATAAAAGGAGTATATGTAATATATAAAAAATATTCAACTAAATGAAATGTCAAATTAAAAGTGAATTAGGCTAGAATAATTTAAAAAACAAAAAACTTACTCTGAACATCATTCTAGTAACTACAATGAACATTGTATTAATCCTTATTCCAAGGGCAGATGTTTTGCTTGTTGTTGCTAGTTTTATGAGAATTAGCTTAATGTAATTTGAAATATAAGAATTTTAATAGGACTATTTGCCTATAATAATAATTATATAGAGAGAGAATAAATATTAAGCAAAAAGCGATTCAAAACCTATCCAGTTGCTCACTAAAAGCAGTGATGGTAGTAATGCAAAATAAATTAGAATAAATAATACATTTTAATTCATCCCATATTCATTTCGGAATATAAACATATGTGAAAACCAAAAAAAAAAAAGCCGAATCACACTGATAAACTGCAAGAAAAAAGAGGGGAAGGCAAGATGTGTCACAACCAAAAATAAAATAAGAAATTTGCGTCTTTTGCTGCATCCTCATCAGGGGTTTGGTTCAACAAAAGAAGTAAAAAAATAAATAAATAAATGAATGAATAATCAGCCTGTTTCTGAACCAATAAAGACACAAATTAAAGTTTTAAAATTATCTCATAAGAACAAAATAATGTCTTTATCAGCCCAACCCTTACAGACTGACATAAGCAGTGTAGAAAATTCCAAAATTATAGCATCAAAAACATAATTCATTACAACAACCACTGAAGATGATGTAAATGTTGTATTTCATTTTTTGTTTTTCACGTTTTCCTCTCTTTTTCTGACAGTTTGCCATTGTGCTCCTGGTTCTTTGGTTTTTGCATATATTTATTTCGAATTGAATATGGAAGGGATTTTAAGTATATTATTTATTTTGCACATTATGTATATATATATATATATATGTGTGTGTGTGTGTATGTTTATATATGTATGTGCAGGCTTTCTTTAGTTTAAGCATATCAGAATTCAGTTATGTTATTATTTGTGAAGTTTCTTAAATTAAGGTAGAGAATACAAGGTGATCTGAAAAATTCACTCCATATGAATGGTTTTGACTGAGCTAACAGAGTCAGTGTAAGAACTTGTGTCATTGTTGCAAAATGGGGCAATGAAGTAACATGGAGTTTGCTTCAAATTGAGGAAAATGATGACTGAGACTCGTGGAATCTTAGTGCAAGTATATGGTGTTGAAGCAGCAAGTAATGAGTGCATGTTTGAGTGGTTTTAATACTTTAGAGGTGGAGAGGAAACATTTTGTAGATGTGCCACATTTGGATCGACCATCAACAAGTACAGTCCCAGACAATATCAAACAAGTACAATGGATGATCCATGGCTGTCTGAAGGAATGATAGCAGGAGAGTTAAGATAAGCAAAACAGTATAAGTGCTATTGTTCATGAGCATTTGAAACAGAAGATTTGTGCCCAGTGTGTACTGCATATGTTGACAGACAAGCTGAAGCAAACTTCGATGGAAATATCTGGAGATTTCATCGGCATGTCTTACTGAAATCCACAGTTTTTTTGTTTTGTTTTTAACTATAATTATAGAAGGTGAGAACTGGTGCTATCATTACGATTTGTAGACCAAGTCAGTGACATGGGGTTCATCATCTTGCATGCCTTCCAAAAAAAGTCAGTAGACAAAAATACAAGATAAGATGATGTCGATTGCCTTTTTCAACAGCAATGGCTTTATGCATCATGGATTTTCTACACAAGGGTTAAAATGTCAATGCAAAAGTGTACGACAGAGTTTTGAAGTGACTGCTACAACACATCTGGCAGGTTTAGCCAAAACTGTACCGGAGTGGATAGTGGAATTTCTCCAATAACAAAGCCAGTCTGCATGCTCAACTTCTCTCCCATGTAAGGTAACTGTTCTTCAGCATCCTCCTTAATCTCCAGATTTGGTGCTGGCAGACATTTTTTTTTTGTTTGCCCACCTTAAATAATTAGCTTGTGCTTCACAGACGTTGCAAATATCCAGCAGCGCTTGTGATGCTTCAAGCGATTCAAAAAAAGCATTTGCTGACAGTTTCTAAAAGCTTTACAACTGATGTCAGAAGTGTGTTATAAGTAATGGAGATTACTTTGAAGGCTGCTAAAGTTTTTTTTTTTTTTTTTTTTTTTTTTTT
>KK119532.1:47016-71820 GCA_000611955.2 Stegodyphus mimosarum | reverse complement strand
TAAAAATTTTTTTTTTTTTTTTTTTTTTTTTTTTTTTTTTTTTTTTTTAGATAATCAATTTTCTTTTAATTTAAATGCAAAAGATTTGATACGTCTGGATGTATAATTTGCAGATGTACTTGGGAATGAATTTTGTCATTTTTCAGTATTGGTTGCATATCAAAATTGAAGATTCTTCTCTCAAATTTGAGGAGGAAACACTGAAAAATTTTGCATTTTAGTGGTTAGTGTTTCTATATTAAAAACAGCAGCAGTTATTATTTCTTTTGAAGCTGACTATATAAAAGTATTAATTATGCATATAAGCAAATTATTTGCATAAACATACAGAACATTTTTGTGCATTCATTATATTATGGCATACTTAATTTTACTATTTGTAATTTACAGGATTTTGTGTAAGAGCCACTTAAAAAAGTGTATTTCTGTATTTTGGGGATCTTTCTACTCACAGTGTTGAGATTTATTTTCATAAAATTTTCTACCTCAGTTTGAGAATTTTTTTTTTCCTAGAAGTACATATCTAGGATCAATAATTAAACAAATAAAATCTTGGAGCTACTTTTTTGAGTCTCTTCTGTAAATATATAATGCAGAGAAATATTTTTGTTGTATTTACTTTTGTAATAAAGTATGGGCATAGAATAATCGATATTCAAAATGATATAGAGAGGATTCTGAATTTTAAAGCTATAAATTTTACAGGACTAGTATGTAATTTAAAAAAGCATTATTTGTAATTTGGAAGTTTATAAAAAAGTAAGTACACTTTAAAGTAGATCTTAATTTCTTTTGTTCTGAGTATTCTGTAACCTTACATAACATGACTGTTATATCTTTCTAAGTCGGACCTCTTCCAAGATGACTTGTATCCGGATACTCTTGCTGACATACCTGCTGTTTCAGCTGAAGAGTGGATAGATGGTAAAGATGCTGATCCTGTTTTGGTAAGTCAGATAAATTCAAATTTATCTAAAATTATCAGTTAAGCCATGTCTATATGAGGAGATACATCTTTGAACAAGTCTCCCTTGAAAACATGCCGCCTAATAGCATTTTGTCTATACAGCTAGCTGACAGTTGATGAGAGGTGGAGACACCAACATTCTACCAAGAGGGTAGGTGATATTGTCTCGTGTGCCACATTAGGTGCTCATGCTCTGCATATACGACGTTAGGAGATATCTCAAATAACATTGTAAGATATTGTTGCCATTGTGACTGAGGGCCAAGTTACATAATTTATATAATTATTTCATTATTTCAAATACTAGAATTACTTTTTTGCAAGATTACAACTACACTATTCAAAGCCATAAACTTGATTATTGAAGTAAAGGATGATAAGATAAATGTCTAGGGGGTACTAATTTATCCACAGACACAAAGGTCATTGTTGCCAACACCGTGTGTATTAAAATATTCGAGAAAGGGACCATGTCCTGTAATAAATCTTGTTCATTGCGAAAAATTGATGTTGCATTCATCGTCTACTTATGTAATGTAATAGTATGTGCTGTGGTCTTGGTTCATATTCATCCCACTCTGCCATTTGATTTGTGCCTTTCGTTTCAATTGTTATGCCCCGTATAAGCACGGCCAGAGTGCTGGTTGTGGATAATGAATACTTCCTGATGGTTCCTCCTTGACTAGTTTATCATCAGTTTCATTGCCACATACCCTAGCATGTGCTTTCACCCGGGACGGCTTGATGTTATGATGTTGATGCCTCTAAGTCTCTCAGAATTTGCACAACTATAGAGCATGTATGATAATAGTACTGACAGCTGTCTGTGTGAATGGTGATGTAATGTAGGTTTTGCTGAGTTATATACTGGGTAGCTCTTGAAGTAGCTACTACGTGAAATGGGGTGGTGGTATCACTTTGTCGTTGCTTCCATAAGTGTAAGGTTGCTTGTCCATGCTGAAGAACAAATGCTGTACGTGTCTTTCATACATGAACCATCCATGTATATAATCGCATTGTTGTTGCTTGGGTTGTTATGATAGTGGGGATGTATGTTTACACCTTGCCTTAAGTGCTGGGTGAAGATGTCACATATTTGCCAGTATTTCATATTTGTATGGATAATGCTGCTCCTCAAAGAAACTTATGGGAATGTAAAGATGGAATATTGATTGGATTACTGCTTTCTGCTCAGCATGAATATGCGTTGGTTTTAAACCTGCCAGAGCATTAACTGATGCAGTTGCTGTTGTGCGAAATGAGTATGTGATGTTTAGCATGAATGAGAGCTGGATGACGAGAAGATATTTTACTTTCCTCCCTTGCATTGGTTGGGTGCAAACTGGAGCAGCGTATGTAACCATCCCTTCTATAGCACTTTTGAGTATGCAAACTTCATCCTCAATTTTTTTTTTTTGGAACTGGCGAAGTTTTTGTGCAGTTTGGCTTGTACATTGCTTGAGATCCTTAATGTGGAGAATCCAAGTAAATCCCACATGAGACCTAGGTATTTTTGTTCTTTCATGGTGTTAATCCTGCTATTGTTGATGATGATTCTGGTACTAATGTTTCTGTTGACTTTCTTTTTTGGAATTATAAGGGCCTTGAGATGATTAGTTTCAAGACACTTCAGAGGTAGTAGAACTGTTGAGAGGGTGTAGTTCCATGTATCTTAAACTCGTTTCTGGATTTCGGTGGTCTATTTTCATCTGTGTAAGCAATTACTTATGTATGCTGAGGCTAGGTAGTAGTTAATATGCTATTGAAGGTCAGTTTTCATAAGATTGTACCAGCGCATGATCTTTGTGGGCTTCGTTGTGTCTGTTTGCATTATATGATGCCATTGTTATGCATGATGATCTGCTCATGGCTCAAGAGGTAACTGGCAGAGGCTTGATGTATGTTTGCTGGACATCTTAGTTGTTTCAGTGCATGTTTAATAATTGGCCATCACAAGGTATTGAAAGTACTCTTAAGATTCAGACTGAGGATAATTGTATGGTAGCCATTTTGCCTCCAAGATGTAGTTTTTCATAGTCATGAGTGCATGTGTGGTAGATTTCTCTTTTCTTCTCATGAAATAAAATGTGTGTGTGTATATATATTATCATTAATTTATGTAAAAGAAAATAACTCAACTGCTTCCTATGTAGCATAAAATGTAACATCCATTCCTGATAATCAAATTCATAATAAAGCCTCAGTTTAAGTGCATGAAAGAGGAAAAATAAATTTGATCACTTTACAAATAATTTAAAAATCTTCTAATTAATATAAAATTTTATAAATAATAACATATATAAGTAATAAAATACTGGAAAATTTTTATATTAACAGATCTCTGTTAATTGCAAAAACAGTAAAATACTCGGTAGGAAAAAATCAGAAAATAGCTCAATTGTATTCGAACTCACAGTCTGCTGATTCACGAAAAATTTAAGCACTTCAGTAAGTGCACAAAGTAATCGAACTAATTAGATCTAATCCAAAAGTTGAAAAATCATTAACAGTAGGAAAGGAAGAAATATTCTAGCAGATTTAGTTAATGGTAACGAATGAGGTCAAAAAAATAATCGTTCTATAGCTTACAACAGCATATCACTTGCATCAATCTGAAAAAATATTTTGTGTATAAAAACTCAATTGAAAATTATGATCTAAAAGAAATAACACATCATAAATCAAGTTTATTAAAATTATAATGAAAACTCAAAACGATTCACACCATATGTTATTCAGTAAGCTAAATGTTGAGAGGACCACCATGCCTTTTCAGGCATGTGATTTCCATATGCAATTTCATTGCTGTAACCAAATATGTCTCTAGCAATAATGGATCCCTTCATAGGGAGTGGTCATGATTCCCAGTGCAGATGCCATAGACATCATGTCTGACATGTCAGAGATATGTTTTTCTGTGTAAGAACTGCAGCAGGTGACCAGAGGTACTTGTTCCGAGATATATCTCCCCAAGGGCATTGCAAGCCATTAAAATATTGGGGCAGCAAAATTTTAAAAAATAATTTTGCTGATAAGTTCATGTTCTTATATCAAAGTGTGTAAGATTACACTTTATGTGTGCTAATTAGGCATTCAGTTGCCTGTTGAGAAATGATGGTAATGTCTGAATTGAATGTAGAAGAAAAGGGCAATGGTTGCAACAGAAGTGGGTTTTTAAGGCTGTGAAAGTCACATTTGAGAGAGGTCTCTCATTCTGAAGGCCCCAAAGCAGTCAGTTTAAAAATAATAATAATAAATATGCATAATATTTTAAGATGGAAGAAGTGCCCACAAGTCTAGGTGAGGAAAGACATGCCTCTTCTTAAATCTGCCACTTTATAGATGTTTTCATTAAAATAAAATGGCAGTAAAGATTGACTAAACATGTTATAGTTATAACAACATCATGAATAAAATTTATAAAACTAAGCAAATGGTACAAATAAAAAAAAAAAGGCTTGAGGACACTTAATCTATAAAATCCCTAGTTTCCAAGAGGACATGCTGTTGTAGCTTTCTGTTTAAAAACAGAGGATGATTATTTAGCAAGTTATTTATATAGATTTAGATTTTCTGGTAGTCTTAACTCTGTGGTTCGTAATGTCAAAGTTGTGAATTCAAAGCACATTCAAAACTGTTCGTCTTTAGCAAGAAAGATTTTTGAAAAAATAGTGCCGGGTTAGAGAGTTGAACCTTATAAATTTAGCCATTTTCAGTCGCACCTGATTTTAGTTAAATGTTTTTTCGGGAGGAGGTCCTTCTTTTTTCCCCCCCCATATATATTTTATTTATTTTTTAATTTTAAAAAAAGTAAGATTAAGTTTTGAATGCATTTAAATTTCATTTTGTATGTTTTAATTCCATTTTTCTGTGTGTGTCTAACACTAGTGAATAATCCTATTAACAATTATTTTTACAATTACTGCTAGAGATTTTAAAAAATAAATTAATTAAGTGAATTAAATATGTAGACCACACGTAAATTTTAAGGCCTAGGAGAAAACTGAAACTAATGAAATGTTGTATGCGTAATGGAAAATTTTAAATCCTCTCACCCAGCCCTCTAAAAAGTCTAGGAAATTATACTAAAATGAATAATTCAGTTATGTTTTATGTAATTTGTGAAGAAATCATTTTTGGCAACATCAAATTTAAGTGAATATCTCTTTCAGATATTTGTAGATAAATTGTGGCTAAGGAATTTATCCATTACCATCTCTAAAAATGAAGAATTATGTGACAACTAGATGAATTTTATTCATTAACTGAAGTTTGAGAAACAATTCCTTTAGATTGATAATGTTAATGCCTTTAATTGAATAATGCATGTTTATGCTAATAATATGTAAAGACAGGGTATGAGTTATTGGGTGGAAGACACTGCGAGTGTTGCCATGAAAGACTTAGGCTCTCTGCAAACGTAGCTATTGTTGGAGTGATCAGTAAAACCATCAGCCACCAGTGGTAGAATGATAAAGTTGTCAAACACTGGTAGTTTGGTCCAGGTTCAAACCCCTGCAAATGGGCTGGCTGTATGGCTATTCTCATTGTTTTCCCGATGTGTAACGTGTATATGAGCCAATTTCCCTTAGAAAGTCTTTCATGATCCCTTCCCTTAGGCAGCTAGCTCTCAACTGCTTTGCCATAATTGAGTAAATAATTTGCCATAATTGAGTAAATAAAACGAGTAAAATCGTCATGCTGGAGACCAAGATGTCACAGGTTTATCCTCAGTTGGCAGCAATAGTCCCAAGTAAACACACACTATTCACAGTTCCCCTCTGTTTGCAAACATCACCATTAAAATATCTAATTAAGCCTAATCGGGGAGCAGTTGGTTTACTGTATTATAGATGGCACCATGAGACTAGCCCATTAACCAGCAGCAAAAACACCATACAAACCTCTACTGTAAATAATAATTAAAACTGTATGAGTATGTATATATTATAATGTAGGCATTTTAAAATTTTAGATCTCATTGAAAGAAGGATATGTGCCTTCAAAGAAGCAGGAATTAAAAACAATTTCAAAGTCCAATATCTTAGACAATATGCCTAAGAAAAACAACCCAACACCACAGCCTTCAGTAAGTTTTTTTTCTTTTTTTTTAAATAAACGTTCTGGGTTGAGTGTTAACATTGTAATTGCATTTATTAATAATTTATAGTTATTAGATAATATTTCTACAAATCTCTGAAATTGTGTGATGTTTTTACTTAATAGAGATTTCCTAAGTATGATTACCTTCTAAGGTAATCATAATTAAAGTTTCCGTGTTTAGAACTTTCTTTCGCAGTGTAGATGCCATTAGATGTTTTGGACATTTGTATCAGATATTTCCTAAGGTAATCATAATTGAAGTTTTCATGTTTAGAACTTTCTCTCACTATATTGACACCATAAGATGTTTTGGATCAACTATGCCTTCGCCAGGACTCAAACCACGAATTCTCCGTTTGCTAGCTGGCTATGCTAGCCACGTACGTCACACAAGCATGCTTTTTGTGTTTTTCCTCATGTGTAATGTGTATATGAGCCAGTTTCCCTTAGAAAGTCCTCCACAAAGGCATCCCTCACATAGGCAGATAGCCCTCGAGGCTTTACCACAATCACATAAACCACAGAAGCATGTGCAGAGTATGCAGTACTCTTGGCAGCTATATCTGACAGGTGAAATCACTCCTAAATTTGTAAGTATACTGTTCAAGGTCTGGAAGCAAAAAAGTTTTAAATTATGCTGCTGTTCAGTAGGTAATATATTGAAAAATGGGATAAGAAATCAGTGATGTTAATTATAATTATTTTTGTTCTCAGCAAAATTAGTAGCTTATGAAAGATAATAAATAAACTGTGTCTGATTTGAAAGTTCGGAAAGAGCGCAATTACTCTGAGGACTTTTCTTTTTAACTGAAGTTACTCAGAATCTAATTCTTTCTCTCTTCTCTTCTGTTATGCCAATGAAAGAAAACCAGTGGAATTATCCCATGCCAAACAATTTTGTTTTGGGGTTCCAATTTTTTTCCCCTCCGGGATTGAAACATACTAATCCCCTTAACTACTGTGGGGCTAAAAATGTAGTCGTGGCTAACGTCAACAGATGTGTCTTCATTGGCCATGTTATGATTCCTTAGTGAGCAGGTTTTTAAAAGTGGCATACAGGAATCGGAGTTAGTTGGAGAAAAATATGCTGGTTGTTGGATATTAGATCACTTCACATATTGGGGGTCTGGATTTCATACCATATGATGTTCAAGTCAGATAACTTGTAGAAACATGTAAAAAAAATTATTGGAAAGAATTCAAATGTTGACCGTAGACATTAAGAGCAGACTTAAATTTGAAAAAAAAAAAAAAAAAAGTTCTGTAACTATCCTAAAAGCATTTATTTTCTGAAAACTGTACTGTCAGTAGACAAGATGATCAGAAAAACAAGTGCCATTGGACTCCATAATTAAATACAGTCTTCGCAGATAATCTGGTTGGTTAATATCTATAATATTCCTTATGCAGGCACAAGTGTGTGTGTGTATATATATATATTAAATAATATTGCGATAGTTACCTGTCATTTATCCATGCCCCCAATAACTGCATCCTTAAAATTAAATTATTATTCTTCACAAGCCCAACAACCCCGTACAGGCCTTGGCTGCCTCAACCATGTACTCCTTTCAGTGTTTGCTATCTGCAGCGACTGCTTCAGTTTTGAAGTCCTTTTCAATGTCATCTTACCATCTAGTTGGTGGTTGGGATCCCTCATATTCTTTGATTGTCAAGATCTTGGTGAGATTATCTTTGGGTTTTTCCAAATATGGCCTATCCTTCTTAATCTATTACTATGGTTGACTTGTGTTATGGTTGCCCATAAAGGCTGTACATTTAAAGTTATATCTTGCTCTCTAACATCCCTCTTCCTGTACTGGTCTAAAAATTACTTTGAGGACTTTCTCAAACATATCTAGTGAGTGTTGTATGTTTTTGAAGTCTATGTTTTACTTGCATAAAGTAAAACAGGTAGTATTAGTGTCTGATAGATTTGTTTTGTGATTTATAAGATTAGATCTTAATTGTCTTCTTAGCCTTAAGAAGCATTTAGAAGCCATTTTAATTCTGTTATCAATTTCTGCTCTTATTTTTGTCATTAATTATAATGCCGAGTTATTTAAATTTCTCAATTTTTTCAAAGGAAGTTTTCCGTTCTTGATTTTCATACGATAAATTTAAAAAAGGAGGGATATTCTAGCAAATGCAGTATTTTGAAATTTATTAGAAAGTTTCACTTTTGCAGTGAGACTTTATAAAAGGGAAAATTGATGAGAAATATCAATGTGCTTCAACTTGAAAATTATTGTCTCTAATATAATTTTAAACTTTTTAAAATATATTTGATATTGCATAACATTTATGCATAAAAATTATAAATGTTTCACAGACATAATTTTCACAATTTTTCTTCATAATATTTATTTTATATGATCTTATGTATTAAAAATAATATGGTTTCTCATAAATGCAATTAATTGAAAGAATTTAAAATTTATTTAGAAGCAGAAACTGGATGAATTGTTGGAAGAAGTAAAAAAGTTAAAGATGACCATCCAAAAACATGAAGTACGCATTTTAGATCTTGAAAAGAAATTTGAAAGTAGAACTGGGCAAATGAATCTTCTGAAAAAAGCTCAAACCAATAATCATGGAGAGAAACATTTAATGCCTGATGAAGTGTGATTTAAATACATTTAGTTCCATTTCATTAGTTAATGTTTTATTATGCATTGTTTCTTTCTCAAGTGTATTTAAAAAATCCGTGCCTGTAGGTTATAAATATTGACATCCCATTTATAGAATGTACTGTAATTAAACTTTTTATATCAATTTTCTGTGTACAAAATTTACATCTAATACATTCCTTTTTTGTTTTCTTTCTCTTTTTTTTTAGATATATAATTAATATACTTTTTGGATAATTTAAATGTTGTTACGAATCTCACTACATTGTAAGAAAAGTGTTTGTGAAATTTGTAATAGCCATTAGTTTTGCAAATCAAATATTGAAGTCATACAACTCATTAAATCATTTTTGTATGTTTAAAATGTATGCAATATTTGAATTATTAAATGATCTTATTTACTGATAAATTAAATGTTTCATAATCATTTCTTAAGTTTGAACATTAAAAATGTATATAATTTTGATGGTTTCAGTATAGCCCATTTTTATTCCATTTTTAAGAGTTTAACTCTGTAAGCATTTTATTTTTGATGTCTTTATATACTGTAAATTATATATTACATGTAATCAAAATTCATTTTAAAATAGCATGTTGATATGCACATTGCTTTAGAAATCTAAGTGCATAACGTGCAAGATCGATTTTTTTATCTTGTAGATTTTGCTAATTTAAAAAAAAAAATTATGAATTTAAAGTTCATTGTGAGAACAAGTTTAGATATACTTCCTGAAATATAATAACTTGTTTTTTTTTATCAGATTGATTACATTAAAACTAAATTTTAGCATAGCTTATATTTTCAGTAATGTTTTTGTATTAAAATCGTTTGTATGGCTCAAGATGTGTATTTACTTTTTGATAATTTTTAAAATGTTCTGCAACTATGTTATTTACATATGTAACTAACTACTAAATTATTAAATGCACTTTTTATATTGAGTTGTGAAGTGGTTTTGTAAATCAAATCTGATTGTTAAATGTGTCTTGTAATTTTATTATTAAGGGATCATGTTTTCTTTTTTCGTTTATGATGTGTAAATGTTCTCAATTCCATTATAATAGTCTTCCATTTTGTTTCATTTAATGGCAATTAAAATAGGTGTCATTAAATGTAAGTATCGATTTTTACAAAACTTATACAAGAGTTGAATTATGATACTTCTGTTTATTTTAATTACAGGTCATATATGCTGATACTTTCATTTTGTAATTTTTTGTTTGTACCGTAAAGAATGCTAGTAGTGTCATGGCATTGTATCACGGAATCTTTGAAACATGAATTTCAAAATTCAAAATTTGCATACTACTTTAGTAATGTGACAAAATTCCTATTACAAAATCTTAAAATGTGATACGAGTTTACTTATGATGGTTTTTTATTGAAAATTTTTACCATTTTAAATAAAAGGTTACCTAATATAATGTGTCTTAATGATGTATAAATTTCTTGGAAATTCTTTAAGAATATAAGTGCAAATGTTAACTAGCAGTTTTTTTTTATCTTTTTTTTCATTCAGACATTTTGCATAGACCATAAAAATATAACTTAGTTATATTACTACCTCTAAGGTGTGTTCTTTCCTTATACTCTTTTCTAATTTTATTCCATTATTCTTAATGATCTCTTACCTATGTAATGGGTCTGAATTTCTGTCTTCCTTGTAAATTAATTTATTGAGATTGGTTATAGAGTTTTTCATCTGTCTACAACATTATTTAGAGTATTTCATTTTAATATTGTCAAAACAGTATATTTAGGAAGCAGAATGAAGGAAAAATGTTAAAAGCTTTAAAGATTTTAAAACTTTTCTCCGCTTTTTCATATGGGATTGTTGTGATATAAAGTATAACAATAATTTTTTCAGGTGAACTATGTAAAATTAACTTTAAAAAATTGTTGTCATATATGATTTTTATGTCGACACGTGAGGGCAAAGTTGGTTTTACTACTTGCAGTACTAAAACATGGAATTTATGAGAAGGTGTAAATTTAAATCTAAATTTGCATCTTTGATTTTAATTCTTCTTCAAACAAAAATTACTGATTTAAAACTTTGAATTTGGGATATAATATGAATATTTTCATTAAGAAAAGTTATGCATTCAATTCCCAATTAAGGGAGTCCTATCAAAAAATAGAAGTTTATTTATTGTGAAACAGAAGAAAAATTACTCTGACATATTTTGAAGAAAATTTTTAAATTGTTTGAAAAAATACAAAGTGGAAAAGAAAACTGGAGTAACAACAGTGATAATAAATAATGCCATAAATATCCAGGAGCTCTTTTTATCCGTAACGGTATGTAATTGTACATATTCCAGGATATATAAACATCCTTAAATCATTTGTTAAAGTAAACTTCTGAGTTGCAAAAATGAATGTACACTCATCATAATTTTCTATTTCATGCTGACGTCTACTGTAATACAAAAGTAACACACAGAGAAGAAAAAAATGGTTGCACAATGGTGTGAGGTAAAAATATAAACATAGTTTGAAAGGATCATAGAGTGAAAGAAGGTTCTCTTTGTTCTGACTGCTGATGTAATTTATATAACCAAATGACTTTCAAAAAATGAGTGAAGTGCTAGTTGTAGTATTCTTTTTAATTGTAATATGGGCCATTCTTCCCCCCTCTTTTTTTAATTTCTCGTGAGTTAACCATAAATATTGTCACTGCTATTATCCTAGTTAATTAGGAGTTCATTGCAATGCCAACTCATAAAAATTTTTTTAAATAATCTGCAATAAGTTAACTTTTTTTCACATTTCAGTTTTAACTGAAGAAATTTTGAAATAGCAATATAAGAATCCTCCCTTTTTTTTTTAAGTAGAGATTTGTAATCTGAATAAATACAGTAACAGTTTGAAATTTAGTTAGTACATGAGGGTATTCCTCTCAAAGCATTTAGCCTTTCATGTGCTTAATGTAGATTGACAATCTATTATCTATCTTATATTTTATAATATGTAAAATTTAATCCAAGTATGAACTTTTCAGGGTAATGAGCAGTATTAAAATAATGAAACGAGCATCTGCTTTTTATATGGAGCAGTTATACAAAGATTTAAAAGCAAAAGGTGCTCTTTCAAAATTTCTTATTTCCAAACATTTAATTAAATTACTTTACAGAGTAAATATGGAGGTAGCATGGTTGTATTTCCACAGTCTCTTTTTTAATCATTTTAAGGGTAATTGAAAAATCTATACACAAAAAATATACATTTTTTCTGAATCTCACATAACTTGTATTTCTGCTATCATTATCAGTGCTGCTAAAATAATCTCTTGGGCCTGCAAATGGCAGTTTTTTTGCATTTAAAGTAATTCCTAGTTTTTATTGTGTATTACAATGTATTAATAATACTAATATATTTTAGCTGAGATAAAAATATAGAAGCATTTTCAGTGGTTATGGTCAAAGTCTGGATTATATAAAAATTGTAAAGCCAAGTTAAATATCTCAAAATGTAATATGTGCAATAACATTCCTTTTTTGACCCAAATAATAATCACTTTTAAGGAAGTAATTACAATATTTTATTACATTTATGTCTGTATGAGACGACTTTGATAGTAGTCTCTTTATTTTCCTTTATAAAACTGTGTTATATTATACACTGTTCTCACATAATCTGGATTTCTTAAGGTAATTTTTTTAAATACTTATTGCACTTTTTTTGTGTGTGTGTCCCTGTATGAATATTTTAAATTTTATTTAAGATAAAATATATGCTTTTGTCAACTCAAGATATCTAGTTTTGGAATGTATGTATTTCATTTTCATTTTTTCATGTTTCTTTTTCTGTTAGACATGCTTTTTCCATCTTCCTCAAATCAAATTATATTTATATCATTTGTTTCAAGTAGTTAATGTTATATGTATCATTTAACTAAAAAAATGTTCCAGACAGATGTTATGGATTATTTTGAAATTTAAAGTACATATTGATTATTGTTGAAGACATTTTTTAAGGCTTAAGAGTGCAGAAAAATGCCATATGTTTTAAAATGTACATAAAGCTATAAAGAATTAAAATCATAAATAACCATAAAATGGGATGCGAATTTCCCCCGTGAAATAAAATGTTATTGGTGTTTTTATAGCTTGCTGAATCTCAAAAATATTTTATATTTTACGTATAGCTTATTTGTTTTATTTGTGATCCATTTTATGCCATGACTTTTTAATATGGCTTTAAAAATAAGCTTGTTTTAGAAGATGCGTTCTTGGTGAATATGTAGATTTTTTTCCCCATTTCCTTTTCCTTGTTAGTATATTTTGAGTTTCCATTTGAGTTCAGGTATTAATTTACTAATCATATCTTTAACTTTTTAAACATAGTTTTTCTTCAGAGGCAATAATAATTAATAATTATATTATTTATTAATAAATGTATTTTAAAAATAAGTTATTAAAATACCAGTTTTTAAATTATTACAGTGGATTCACAGAAGGCATTCTAAATTTTTTAGTGCATTTGAATGAGTTGAGTGATTGCATTTGAATCAACTGAAACCAGAATTATTTTTTTATTTTGTGTAATCACAAAATAATAATATTGCCTTAACCCCCTCTAAAAAAAGAAAGAACGAAGCACAAAATCATGCCTGAGAAAAACCTGTGTAAGTGTCCTACTTTCTGAAGTTTATAAAAGTAAAATTTTTCAATGTGTAGTATATGCAAATAACATGTTTAACCTATAATTACTTTGCTTTTGCTTTCACATGAAGATCTTTATTTAAACTCTTAATATTTTTTTCCCCCTGAAACTGATTCAGTTAAGAAGAATATTGTTTGTTACTAATGTGATAATTGAAGAATGTGTTGTTAAAAGTCATTTCCAACAAAAACTACTAGATAATAGCATCTATGGTCAGCATCTTAGTCATAAAAAAAAGAAAGAAAGAAATCCAATTTGTGTGTTTGTATTGCATAATGGTATCCTTTTCATTTTAAGTGTAACTTTAAACTGTAGTTTTTGTGATTGTAAAGGATTTTAATGAAAAGACTAATCAATTTGTTTGCACTAAAAAGCAAATAATTAGTTTCTCTTTTATCTTTATATCATTTTCCCTTTATCTGGTTTAATTTCATTTGTATAATATTGAAACAAGTTCTAGCTGTACTATTTTTGTTTTTGAAAGTCAAGTTTGTTATTTACTAATAGACATGTAAATAAGATATTTAAAAATAGTGTTCTACTATATTACAAGTATTTCTCTATATTAATACAGTAATTTCAATGGTATCAAAATCTGCATAGAATTTATCTAAATTATTCACATCTTCGTTTTTAATCGTTTGCACTTTCTTGTGCAGAAAAGGCACACAAACTTTTATGAACATAAGTATTGTAGTAAAATGCCTAATACATTTTTAAGTAATTTGTTGTTAAACTGATTGAACTAACATGAATGAAAATATCTACATTTTGATTTAACAGATATTACCTTTATGTAGCATTTTCTGTATGTTAAATAGGTAGCTTTTGAGTGCTTAGTTGTATTTAATTCATGAGTGATTAAAAGTAGTCTTGCCATGTTCTGCTGCCATTCAACACTTTATTGTTCTGGTATGCTAGTGATGCCATGGTTGATAATTGGGAGAGTACAAAGTTTATTTTCAAGTGTTATTGTGCTCTCGAGTTCCTGTTGCTCTCCATATCTGGTAATCAAATTAAAAATGGTTAAAAAATTCATCTCAAACTTGGATTGGTTGATTAAAAAGCATCATCTTCATTCCACTTACCCTGTAACAAGGGAGAATGTTAAGATTAAAATGCATTTTTTCTGCGTGCTTGTATAGTTTATTGTTTAATGTATAAGGCCAGCATGCTGAATCTTCAACCCTGGAGAGATCATCGTATATATTTTAAATTTCTTGCTCCTGAAATGGTAATCCTTTTTACAAATATACCATGTTTGTGTTTTTGTGCTTGTTGACATTTTTAAGTAAATATGTTATTTTAATGTCAAGTTCCTGACATTATTAATGCATTTTTTTCATAGCTACTGTAATGCAGCATTTGTTCAAAGAAGCATTCCATTTAACAGATACAAATATCTGTGATTAAATGTATTCTTTCATTTTCATTAAATATATATATATATATAAGCAAATAAGTGATTTCTCACCAAGACATGTTTTAGAAAATATTCTAATTATATAAATTAAGATAAAATTATTGCAAATAAAATGTAATTCTTAATAGAAATAAACATTGGGGAACTCTTGGGCTAGAATTCTATAAAAATCAAATTGTAAAGGCAAATGCCTAAAAAATGAAATACAATAAAAAAATGAATGATCTTCTAAAAGCAATATTAGAAGCCTATTCTTGTTATATCTAGGAGTCTTCAAAGCATTTTGATCAATCCTAATAGTTTTAACTATCAGGATTAAGTGAAAAAGTTCAGTATTCACCTGGATATTGATGCTTTCAAAAATCAAAAACCATATCCCTATGCTTTTTCAGAACTGTCAGTTATGTAATGAACAAAGAATAATTTACTTACTCCCCCCCAAAGCTATTAAACTGAATATGGATAGTAAACATCATGATCATGTAAAAGTCAATTCAGTATAGCTAATCAAACAAAAAAGATGCAGCTAAAAATGCAGTGTAATTTTAATTGTCAGAAATGATTGAAATGCTTTTATAGGACTCCTAGGTGTAACTAATAGAAAGACTTGTAATATAGCCCCCTGAAAAAGGTGTGTTGGAAGGATTTCTAATTGTTACATTATTCAGTTTTTCATTGCAATTCAACTTTTTTGGCAATGTATTTAATCAGAGTATTTTCTAAAACATATTCTGGTGGGTATTCATTTATTTGGTTGAATTATATTATTTTATAATCTCCTGCTTCATTGCATTTTTGTTTTGAAAGTCCTTATTGCCACTTAAAATGCTTATATATATATTAAATATATAATTTTGATTACTTCGGTGTCAGTTTTGTAGTATGTAGGAAATTGAACTTGTTTATTTAGTATAATAAATTCTTCATACTGCAATATGAATATACAAGGCCACGGAAGAAATAAGTGCATTTGTTAAAATACATTGCTAAAAGACTGCAAATGGTATTGAAATGATTTAAGTGCTAAGAGCTAAGAAAATTAACATGTTTAATTTCATATTAGTAAATTCTTATGTATTGTTCATTTGTTATGTGGCAAAATTGAAAATGGTATTCTGTTGCTCAATGGTTTTGTGACCCTGTGTTGTGAGTGCTGTAGATCCTGAATTTTCTTGTCAAACATGACATTTTAGTTTGATAGGCATAAAAGAAAGCTTGCTAAACTAAAATAAGGATTTCTGCCATTCCAGTAGTTACTTTAAACATGATTCAGCGAACTTATCATGAGAATGTTAAAAAGTTGAAAACTGCTAATAAAGGTCTGCGATAACCAAAAGATACATCATATGACACATATTTCAGGCATTCCCTAGTATTTTTACATTTGAATGGGCTTTGGTAACATATTAAAATCTTTTTGGTATAATTAAGTTTTTGAGTAATAAGATTTTAAATTCCCATCTCTCTTATTTTAGTAACTCTTTATTCTAAATAATTAATGATTCATTACCTTCTTGTTCCGTAACTAAGGTTAGTTTCCATATTTGCTGCAATGCATAATATTATGTACATGCCTGTAGTTCACTCTTTTATATTCATTTGTTCTTGTAAGATTTTTGAAAGACGTTCTAGTTTTACATAAAATATAATTCTGTTTGCAGAACACATTCTATGCATTATTTCATTCAAAATAAATTGTGATAGTTTTAAAAAACATCATTTTTCAGTGCATCTTTTTCAAACTGCTGTTAATAAAAATGACACTGAAAAGAAGTATTTGGACTCAAATGAGAAAATGCTGAAGATATGTTATTTCATGTGTTTTATCAAAAGATTAATATTTTTATTATAAGATGGTACAAAGCTTAATTTTTGTGTAAAGTGTTTTCTGTGATACTTGTTTGTTTGTGCTTGTATGCTTTTTGTTGAAATGTGTTCTTTCTTTTGTTAGAAATTCAAAATAAAATACTTGCATCAGAATATTTTTATACTGATGATGCAAGGAGCACTTTTTTTCAGCGCAATTCAAGCTGATTTTAGAAATTACAGATGCCGTTGTCTGTCCATTTTGCTCTGTTTCTGATTTTATGTTTATGCAATGTAAAGTGTTACCTATGAATTAAGCGAGTTTTCTCTGTTGTATAATTAATTTTCCTTGTAACATTTTATTCCAGTTAGTCTTAATTTATTTAAAGGTATAAAAAATGTGAATTATTTTGAGATCTACATGTATGTAAATGCTGTTTATTCTGGCATATAGCATGCACTTTTAGTACCGAAAAAAAAAAGATAAAAATTTATGAGTGAACATTATACACCAGAGATAAAAACGATAAAGTTACAGACAAGAATAAAGAATTTAATTTCTATGTGTATGTAAATGCTGATTATTTAAAAGAAATGACATACCTTATGAACTTTGAAAATTTTCATTATCAATTAACATGAAAAGTTTGTCATCCATTATATATCTTTAGGCACGTCATCGAATTTTGTTTTATCTTCACCATCACTGTTACTCTGATCCATAAATAAAAAATCATCCTCTGTTCCATCTCGATTGTTAGATGCACGACATTTTATTAATGACTTTAAACTTATGTTGGAATTAATTTCTTGCTTTTATTATCCACTCACATACTATTTCTAGACTGGCACGATGCATTTGCCTGCCTTTTGTAAATGTTTCTTCACCATCTCACATCCAGTATTCCATTATCGTTTTGAATTTTCTTTGAATGGTTTATTGATTCTCTTTCAACAGTTTCTTCATATTATCTGTTAGATGGAATCTGAATATGTCATAAACTGAGACTTTTTGTATTTTTTAAGGCAACAGGACACTTTTGCCAAACATATCTAATCACTGTTTTCATTTCTCGTTTCATGCATCCATCATTTCTCATGAATGTGAATGAAAACACGGTTTGGCAAATTATATTTCAGCATCATCTTTCTTTTAGAAATAACTATGGGTTTTAATTTTGTACTGTTCGCTAAGCAGTACAGTGAGGTGAGATTTTGCATGACGTGTTGTTTTTATATGAATTGTTTTTGTTCCTTTTATATCAATTGTTGTATTTCCTATCATAAGAAACAAGACTGGAGTTTTATCCATATTTCCAACATGTGATAGTAACTATTTTTTGTGCCTTCATAGGTCAATGGCGTACTTCTAGAAACTTATCAATTTGTTATCCAAATCTTTCAGTGATCTTCGCAAAGCTTCTGTTTTTTCTTATAGAACTAAAGTGTTCCATACCATAAATCAAATACACCAATTCAAATTTGCTTTAAAGTTTTCACTTTCATTTACATTCTCTTTTGCCTGCTCTTTTTCTAAGTAAACATATGCTATTTCTTGTTACAATTAATCCATTCTGGCAATATTCTAGGATCCAGTTTGGTCTTTCTTCGGGATTAGGTCATTTCATTACTGCTTTGCGCAAAGCTCATATGTTCTTTGGTATGTTAATTATTGTGGTTTCATTTATCTTCCACTTACATATGAGGCTTTTACCAACACCCAACATCCTTGCTGCAGCACAATTTCCATTTTCTTTCACGGATCGGATGATTTAGCATATGAAACCAGCACTGTTCTGTTTCATGTGGCAGGAGCCACATTTACTACCAAAAGGAACACTAGATCAACTATATTTCAACTAAAGCAAATGCGATTGACTAAACCGTTCAATGTTCACTTCAAAATCACAGCTTCAAATGACTGCAGAAAGAGAAATTATCTGACTTTTTCCATGAATTCATTTGGGTCAGATGTGCATTCTTATCCTGAATTATGTCCCCTTTTCCTCAAAACTCTAAAATAACATTCTTGTGCACACGTGCATTGAAAACAACTCACCACCTTTGCAGAATAATTTACTCACTCAAGCAATTCCTCTATGCAAATTGTTCCCCTTATGGATTATCAGTGTAGTATATCATTGTTCAAAAGTGTAGGAAACTTCTTTGAATAAATGACTTCAAAAGATATCATAATTTGTTTTTAATTTTAATTTCTTAAAGGGTGTGCACCTAAAAATTAAAAAAAAAGTGTACTGTGAAATTATAGGTGCACGTTATATGCCGGAATATATATATAGTATATAATTATAAACTTGTGCATTAGTAAATAAAAAGTGAGAAATATATTATAAGATTTTTCTGTAATGTAGTTTCCCTTAAGTTATAGCAGTTATTTTATTAATAGCATCCAGTAAATTTTATTAAAAAATTCGAATTTTATAAGCTTGTATTTCAGATTATCTGAAAAATTTATATAGAGAAGTGGGTGTAGTTATCATATGTAATATTGTTGTATTAAATTTGAATATTTTTGGTAGTGTAATTAAAAAGCATGATCTTTTTTAAATGAAGTTAAAACGTTCATTTAGCTTTAATAAATGCTAATTTCATAAATGCCTTTTTAGTTTTCAGTTACATATTCAAATAATTATATATAAATAGTAGGGAATATCAAAACCGTTTTTACCAAGCTATGATTAGATGGAGATCCTGATGTACTGCAATCTCTTGCTGTAAATAATAAGGAGATAATACTAATTTAACCTGTCTTGGTTGGAATGTGCTGAGTGCTGGTACCCTAATCTTGTTGGTACTTGTTTTAAAATAAGAATCTGTGATGCTGTATGCAGCATGGCAGTTTGGAAATTGATAATACTTAATAATAGTAATCATCCCCCAAAAAATGTGTATGTTTATTTTGTTTTGTATCCTGGTTGATCCGTAACACTGCACTAGAAAGGAAATGCATTTACACTGTTCGCTTGTTTGTACTCATTTGATTCTCAGCTTATTTGCATTTAAAATGTACAATGATTATATACACATTTTTGTTGCCCTTTTAACAGTGTCAAAAATGTTCCATGATTGCCTTCATTTGATATTTATTTTATTACAAAAATTCCAGTAAAATATATTAGCTTTTCTTTTGGTATCATTTCATTTTCCCATAAAATTATAGAAAAATTATTCCTCGGGTCAAAAAGTTTGCAGAAAAATCATGTTGTGTATGTTTGGAGCAGTGTGGCTATTTAATTATTATTATTATTATTACAAGCCCCGCGATTAGGTACTACACATAAATGTAGAGATGCCCTGTCCAGGACCTTTTAAGGGACACTGACTTGTATCCATGTTACATATGAGAAAATCCATGAAAATGCTCATGTAGCCAGCCCCTTCACATGGACTTGAACTCTGGACCAAACTGCCAGTATTTCTGATGTGGTTAGCATTGTAGTACAAATGGAATTAAAATATCTTTCAATCATTCAGCAAGATATTGCATTTTGAACAAAGATGTTTAGGTTATTTTGATCAAAAATGGACTCCTGTCATGAGCCAACCTTCTGATTACACTGTTTTCTGTTATTTGCTCAGAATCAACATTTTCAGACAGTTCAAGTTATCCAAAACTGAACATTGGCAGATACCAAAAGTGGTGTTTATCCAGTGTTTCCAGAAATGCTGGAGCAAGTGTTTGTACTTTGGTATATACTGCTTTTAAAGAGACTGTGTAATATATTTTTACATTTCGAGTAGAACTACCCTATATGCATTTTCTGCAAACTTTTTGATCATAGGAATATATACACAGACACGTGAACTTTGGTGTAGTTTGCCCAGCAGCCAGAATCTTGAAAATATGAAGTGGTTTCATTTCACCACTCAGCCGGAAGTAGTTAACTTTTAAAGAGCAATTTCAGAGCTGATGTTTTCATAATCTGTTACGTTGAATCCCAAGTAATAATGTGCATAAAATTTATGTAAGGGTTTTTCCATCTGGTTTAGTTTATCTTCACATTGATTTTCAAGAGTATGTTTATATATGAATAAGATAAATCCCTCACCCCCTCTCCTAATTATGTTCAAAATATGATTACATAGTAAGGTTGTTATATCATTTTGATAATTTTCAATATGCTTTATAAAGCCTGTTTCTTATATGTGAAAATGTAGGTACAGTATAACAAAAATATTAATTCATTAAACTTACAGTTCATAATCATAAAGATATTTATTTCTACTTTTAAATTTTTTAATTTGCTGATACTTTCTGCTTTGATTTGGTAAAAATAACTTGAAAATATTTTTTATAAAATAAATTTTGATTTTAATGAATTGAGAGTGTATATATTATTGCAATAACATTGCTAAGTGATATATGAATATTTTATTGTTTTGTTTGGAGCAGTACTGTATCCTTTGATATTTGTGTTATGATCTCTGTTTTAGTTTACTCAGGTTTTAAAGTCTCTATTTTTATTATATGTTATGTATTTAATTGAAGTATCCCACTTGTCATTTTAATATACTTTTGTGAATGGTATGAAAAGTCATGCATGTGTGTTGCATTATAAGCAAAGCTTTTTATATGATGCATATAAAAATGTTGTATGTAATATTTTTCATGAAATGTATTACTTCTTTTTATGCTTAAAAATTATGTTGTCATAATCATCTTTATATGAAACAAAAATAAATATCTCTTACTCCCTCTTTCAGTTTTATATTATAAATATTTCGTTATATAAGTAATGTTTATGAAATACAAAAAAGAGTTTCAAATTTAAAAGTCCTGTTTTTTAAACAAGTTTGTGAGCATTAAAAAGCATGTTGAAAGAAACTTTAATTCCTTTTTAGCCCAAAGGGCTATTAATTTCACTTTGGCGTGTTGCCTTGATTCACTATAAATGGCGAATCATTTTTGAAACTATTGCCACCAAATATTAGAGCCCTGTATTATATTTAATGAAATTAAATAATGAAGAATCTGAATAAATGTATGTGTTTCTCACATTATGATAAAGCAGTGGTACCTAGAGCGATCAAAATTTTAATAACGTAATCCTCCATTCAAATATGGGCATCTGGAAATCCAAATTTGGAATTTGTTTTATTACGCATTTCATATTTTTTCAAACATTAAAGAATTTTTGATTAACAAACTCAATGATTTCAAAGCAAGCAATGGCAACACTGTACGGAAAAAAAAAATTTTTTTATCTCCAGCACGCGAGACTGTGTATCGGAAATTCTAAATATACATTTTTTTAAATATTTTCTGATATTGCTGTTGAATTTTATGGTTTAAGTGCGAAGAACATGATATTTAATAAATAAAGGTCACACAACACATTAAAAAAACGCCTGTGTGGGCATAATATAAAATCTGAAAGATTTCAGATTTTTCAAAACTTTTTCGCGTGTGAAAACGTATCCCAAGTGAACCGTGCAGCACCGGAAGTGATTAAGTTGATGAATCAGACTTGATCTTGTCACGTCGAAAGAATGTTTATGACTGAGATAGCACTTAGCTTATGTCTTATAATATCTCTTGTAGGTATTAATGTTTTGGATAGTATGTGCTCAGATTCCTTGAGATTCCATACCTATGAGAATTCCTCTAATATTCGTTAGGCAGTGTTACTAACCTTTAGGCATCCTAGTCTTGGCACAATGAAAAAAAAATTCTGATGTCGTCAGCACATGATTCCCGCCAATGACATATTAAGACATGGAACTGGCAGAATATCAACGAGGTTTAAGTAAATTATCACTCCAGATGATTGTTTGCAAATAAAATCAAATTTGTGTAAAAACTTTGACTCTATGTTAATTACAAAGTGCTCATTTTTATTGTTCTCTTTTCCATAAAGTGGAGAATGCTAATTGTATTTACTTATCTACACTACCCTCCAAAAGTTAAGGAACAGCATGTTTTTCAAAGCTCACCATTTCAAGAATATCACTAACGTTTAAATTTAGTTTATACGCATGACAGTAACGAAGTTTAAGGTAATATATATGCAAAAACAATAACTACTACTTTTATTTTATGGAAATGAATACTTATATAGGAGTTGCAGAAAAATTATAATTTTTGTTCACGAGTGTTGATCTTCGGTTGTTATTACAGTTTCGTGGACAATGTCCAGGTGAAGTCGTTTGCCCGATTCGTTAAGGAGGGCGGGCGATCGGATGGATGGAAATAGGGATGTCACAAGCTGATGCTGCTAAACGTCTCAATGTCTCTCGTAGTGTGGTCCACCGACTATGGAATCAGTTTGAATCCGAGGATTCTGTGTCTAGAAGATTTGCTCCAGGCAGACCTAGAGTTACAACACCTGCGAGAGACCATTATTTAGGTCTGTCGGCCCAAAGGAGGAGTAACATTACTGTGCCTCAGCTCATGGCAGATCATTTAGTGGCAACACGAAACAAGACTCTCAGCTACTGCAGTGCGCAGACGCCTGCTTAATACAGGTCTGCATGCAAGACGACCAGTTGTTTGTATCCCCTTGACCCCAGGACGCAAAGGTGTCCGTTTATGTTGGGCAAGAAAACACGTCTCTTGGACCAGTCAACAATGGGCGTCTGTTCTCTTCACAGACGAGTCCAGGTTCACACTCGAGTTCACACTTAGGACGTCAGCTAATCTGGAGGGAACAACGCACCAGATATAACCAATCCCACATTGTGGAAAGACACAGTTACAAAAGTGGTAGAATAATGATTTCGGTTGGGATCTTTCTCGGTGGTCACCCTGACCTGAATGTGTTCCACGAAGGAACTTTAACCAGTGTGAGATACGGAAAAGGAATCCTTGATCAATATGCCGCTTTTTGGGTCCTGGATTTCTTCTGCTGGACGACATTGGCGACCGCACCGAGCTCGGGTTGCTGAAGAATATCTTGAGGGTCACGGTATGGAGCGGATGGAATGATCAGCTCAACCCGCAAACCTGAATTCGATAGAGCATCTTTGGAACTACTTTGAGAGACAGTTTGCTGCTTTAAGTTCTCCTCCGAGGTCGCTAGATGAGCTTAAACAAGGATTACTCCGTGTGTAGTCGTTTCTTCCCATTTCACTGACCGACAACTTAATTGACAGCATGGAACGTCGGTGCCGCCAATGTATTGCATCTAGGGGTGGACATATTCCTTATTAGAACCTATTTTTGTAATGTTACCACACCACTTTTCCTCACAAAGCTGTGATATACTGTTTCTCCAAGACTGGATTTCTCTGCCAAGAGGGCAATTTTTTTTTTTTTTTTGTAATTCATGTTTGTGTTGAACTTTAGAAACATTCTATGTCGCATTCATTAAAGAACTGTTTAGTTAACATGTTCTGTAAATTTCTTGTTTCTATGTTGCTTCATTTTCAAATTATACACAAAAATATGCTGTTCCTTAACTTTTGGAGGGCAGTGTATGTATCAGTTCTTATGGTGTGAACTGAAAATATAGTGTGTATTGTCGTATATCCTCTGCTCGTATTTTGTTTCGGATTCACAAATCAGTGACTTAACAATCATAATTTCTTTGAAAGCATCATATCTCAAGAATTTCGGATAGTGTTAAGTGTTGCGATTCATTTTTTTTTTATATTTGTTCTATTATTTATGTTTACTATATAATTTCTTTAAAAATAATACGTAGTGATAACATATGGTGGCAGCATCCTTTTGTTTGAAAAGTGAAACGAAATATTGAGGCTCGAGTCTAGCATATTTAAATATCTTTACAAAAGATTCCCAAGCTTGATCTTCAAAATGAGTTTATTCTCGTTGCATTTAGTATAATTCTAAGAATACATTTAATACTTATAAACGCAATATGCTGTACTCAGTCACATACCTATTTTAAATACTAAAGTTTAGAAGTTTTGGATTATCTCGGTAGTACATTTGGTTACGCAAGTCTGTTCAGAATTTCAAATAACCATTTTCGTTCATGTTCCCATTGATATTAAAATCTTAAATACTAAAATGAAAAAGTTTTAGATCATATTTTAATATAGTTTTTCATTAAACACTTCAGGGCTTTAAATAAAGTGCTATTTCCAGTTGTCTGTCTGGTACGGATTTCCTGTGAAGCACAACTTCTGGTTGCCCAATTTAACCCGAAATCTGATGAACTAATATTTATAAGACTGCAGAAAGCTTAAGTGAGGGAAACAATTTTTTTTGGATTCATATGAG
>KK119532.1:28567-44611 GCA_000611955.2 Stegodyphus mimosarum | reverse complement strand
CCCTCCCCCCCCCCCCCACTTTTTTTTTATATTTAATGGTTAACTTTTACCGAATGAATTCGGCAACTCGACGAATTGCCAATTACTTATTCAGCCAATTCGCTTTCACTTGTTTTTTAATAAAACGATTTTGTATTTATTTTGTATTTTTTCCGTTAATTAATTAACGCTTTTCATTAAATACCCTATTTTTTTATCCATTTCTTTAATTCTTATAATGTCACACAATGCATATTTTTTCCATTTTATTTTGAGAAGAATGAAAACATATTTTCAGTCTCTGATTTGTCATTTGCGTTTAAGGAACTGCAGAATAGTGTATACACTTTTTAAGACATTCGCATTTCCATATTATTTTCTTTTATATGGAGACGATGGGCTTTAAAAGATAATGTTCAATATGTATATTTCATTTATGTTTTCAGAAAGACTGGTCTCTTCCAAACGTGGTCTTCAGTTCGGAAGTTTTGCTTATCATTTCATAAGTGATTGATAATATTTTCTTTAATCCTATCATCGAATATTTTCTTTCTACCGCCAAAAGGCAACACCAAGATCTGCAGGAATTTTTTCCACTCTTCAGATTGTATTCACAGTCTAAAGTCTCGCATTATTTCCACTGCGTAATGCGATGTTGCTATGGTTTCCCCGGTGATTAGATTAAATCTTTTTGGCAAATGAGGTCCATTTTGGCCTCGAGCTATAATCAAACCAAAGCTGTCCAGCCCGCAATTCTGAGTGAGAAATCCAATGCAATGGTAAGCTTTCTCTGTTGCAAAAGGTAACTTTGAGCCAAATTCATAATCAAAAAATAAATTCAGGAACGGATGTATATGCTTTGTTGTTGCTAATACGAATTACGCAATATGGATGGGATGTTTTTGCATCATTTTTGTGCATCGATTTTATAACTCATTTGCAATTCAAATATTAATCCTATTCCCTTACATAAAAGTAGTAAAAGAGTTGTAGAATCATTGGGTGTTTATTTCGGAGCAGCCGACGTGAAAAATGTGTGTTCTCCTCCCCGGGATTCGAACTCTGGATCTCCCCATTTCAAGCCGGATGTGCTTTTCAGTTACAACATGAAGACATGCCGTAGGGAGGGGTGAACATGTCATTTTTATTTTTCAATGGTGAAAGTATGGGTACAATACTTGTGAATAGCTAGCTATTAAATTCAACTTGATTTAAATATACACCATTATTTTAGAAACATATTGACAAATAATATACATTTTATCCACCACTTCAGCATTGTCTATCATTCTTCTACCGTAGACCATCGCGTTTATTGTAGGTATACGACCTTTCCAGGCCTTTACCAATCTATATGAATACCCCAATAAATGAGGAGTTCTTTAGTGAGATTTAAAAGTCCCGAGTAATCAGGAGAATCATTAGCGCAATTTGCGCATCTTTTCAAAGTTCATTGTCACTTTTGCAGACCATTTGTAGGAAATAAATTCAAAAGGATGAATACTTACATAGCAATATGAACAAATATAAAAGGCATATCTTTTCTTGAATAGGCAAAAATAAATAAATAAAATGTAATTTTTCTGGAGTAAATAGTAGAAAATAAAATTATTAGAATATTTAGAAATCCTTTGCACTTTTTGGTTCGGCTGAGGATCGAACCCATAGCGTGGAGTCTTTGAGTGCAGGTCGTTGACTGGCACCGCTCGGCTTTGCTTAAATGTAAGAAATTACCATGCACTATTCTGATGAATAGTGCGCAGTCTTTTGAAAGGCTGTGATACCATGGAGTCGTAGCTTCCGATTTTCCTGAGCACTTCATGATTGCTATTATCCATACTGCAGTAGAATTTATAAGTTAAAATTTCTGAATCTAAAGGTTTAATTTTGAGGTTATTATGAATAACTGTGTTTCTAACGTGCGTTTGTCAAGATTCTTAAAGCTTTGTTTTGAAAACGTTGTAAAATTTGTCTATTGCTTCTTGCAAAAGCTGCCCATGCAGGTACAGCGTATGGTAAAATTGGTCTGATAAAATAAAATATAAAATAAAATATAAAATTCTTTTGGTGTTTAAGCTGAGGTGTGAGTTTCTGCCTATTAGAGGGTTATATTGATATGAGAGCTTTATAAGCTTTGTTTCTGATTTCAATAATATGATATTTGAAGGTGAGTTTCTCATCTAAGTAAGCGCCCAGGCATTTAATTTTTGAGTCACGCGGTATGACCGCGCCGTCAAATTGGATATCGTCTTAGTCCGCAGTTCTAGATCTTGTTTTCTTAAAGTAAATGACTGAAGATTTTTAATTATTTGCTTTAATTTTCCAACCCTTGTACCAAGGGGAAATTTGATCTATGGTATCTTGAATTTTCTGTTGGGCGAAAGATGGATTGAGTGATTTACACAGAATGGCTGTATCGTCTGCGTAACAAGCTATTATTGCGTCTTTTGTGATAGTAGTGTCTTATTATAAGTAATGTGTCTTATTGAAAAGTAGTGGCGAAAGAACTGATCCTTGCGGTAGGCCACTTTAAATACTTATAGGATGGGAGATTTTGTCTTCTATCCTAGAAGAATTCTGACTTGAAAGGTTCTTTGAGTAAGGTAACTATGTATGAGTCGAATAAGGCTGGGTGGGAGCTGGTAGTTTATAAGTTTGATAAGGAGGCCTTAATGCCAAACCATGTCAAACGCCTTTTCTTTGTCTAAAAAGAGGCCTGCTACTGAATCTTTCTTGTTGAAACATTCTCCAATAAAACTCAACAATCCTATAGGTCATAGGTCATCGCTTGTTTAATAGGTGTACCATCCTGAGGTCTTTACCTATCTATATTTGTCCTTAAAGGCATCCTAAAAGAGAAAATTTTAAAAATCCGTAATAATGAAACCATCCTCTGCACTTTTTCGTGCTGTGTAACTCCCGATGCGGCATATTGGTTGTAACAGTAAAACATCTATGGCATAATTGTAGCAATGGCATAAAGCATAATTTGGCATATCTTTTGCACATGTTTCTCATCACAGGTGCTACCGGTGTAGCGTCCTCCTTCCTCCGTGGGGGTGGGGGTTGAAGCATATATCTAAAGTGGGCAGAGCATAGCTGCACTGACCAATCATATTATTTAAACACATTTTCACAAATTTAAGTCCTGCCCTCGGTGGCGCAAAGTCCATTTCGCTATGCCAGCAAAATAATAATTGAGAAAAAATTAAAGATGAAAGTAAGGTAAAAAGAAAAAAACACTATTTACATTATGTACAACTATCACCATAACTCATTGTGGTGGATCGTTCTTGTTCTTTTTCAGCGTTGAATGACTGTAAAGTCATAATAACCTACGCTACGCACAGCTGCATTTTCATATTTATCACACTTGGTGTAGAAATTATGTGAGGAAATTAAAATTTCACTGTCTAGTGGTTTAATTTTCATTCCGCAATGTATTGCACTATTCCTTACAAACCATGGGAAGTCAGTTATTATTCTTAGAAATTTTTTCTGTAATCCTTGTAAAATTTGGCGATATGATCTGGCGGTAGCGGCTCAATCCTAGCAATTTGTTGTGAAGTGGAGAAGCCGCTTCTAAAGCCGAATTGGTGATCTTTAATTATTTTCTTTTCTGTAATGAAGTTATTTAATTTCTCAACGATAATACGTTCGAAAAGCTTTCCAAGTATTGGTAACAGGGATATGGGTCTGTAGTCAGTAGTGAGTTTTCCTGGCTTTTTAATGACGGTAAGAATTGCATGTTTCCATTGCTTTGGATAAATATTTAATCACAGACAGGCGTTAATAATTTTGGTAATGAAGACAATAGCTTTCTTGGGTAGTTTTTTAATTGTTTTTTGGTAATTGAATCGTATCCGGCGACTTTCTTGGGATTTATATCTTTTATCACCCTTTTGAACTCATTCATCTATCCTTCTTTTGAGTTATCGTCGCTGATCTTATAGCGTGCTCGCTTGCAACTACAATAAAAGCAGAAATTTTCCTCTTTATCCGGTCTATATATCGAGAAGACTTTTATGAAGCTCTTAACAAGTAACAATATTAAAAAGCAATGAAAACACAAGTTTTAAATATCCGAAGGATTAATTAGTATAAGGAATTTAAGTACCGAATCTTGAATTTCTCAATAGTTAGAGAAAAAAGTAACTATGGAGTTGAACTTAGCAGGAAAGAATGTGAAATTGTTTTTTAGCTAACAAAAGAGAAATGCCGGGGCTGAACACTATTGTTATATCTATATTCAGTGGGAAATGTTGTGTATAATAAAAGAAGAAAGCTTACTAAAAGCTTTATTGATAACAAACATGGAAAAATTTCGAAGAACAATAAAATTCGTAACAGAGCAGACTATGAAAAGCAAACATTAGATCTACGAGAATTTTAAGAGCCATTATTTATTTGCTCAGCAGCACTATCCAATCTGAAATGAGGAAAGATACAGATAGAAGAGGTTTTGCGCAAATTGTTCTGATGAAGTTAAATTTATTGCGTGTTGTTAAAGTGTTAAGGAAGAAAAGTGTGTTAATGGATTCATTTCCAAGCATGAACTCATTGGTGAACTAATAATTTAAAACAGGTAAAACATTTGTTTTACATCTTTTTGTAAAATGTATAAAAGTTTTCTCAGCATAAGGAATCCAAAAAGCAAAATTTAAATCTCTTTTGGACTCTTCCAAAGGCTTTCTCTATTGCAAATTCTAAAATTCAGATTTTCACTAGAATCTGTATAACAACATTTCCAATACTTGTAATTATTTGTCACATTGTGATAAAACAACGGTACCTAGAGCCATCCAATTTTGAATAACGTACGTCTCCACCCCCCGAATATGGGCATCTGGAAGTCCAAATTTGGAGTTTGTTTTATTATCTATTTCATATTTTGTAAAGCATTTATGAGTTTTTGATTAAGAAACTCAACGATTTCAAAGCGAGGATTGGCAAACTGTGCGGGAGAAAAAAAATAAATAAAATAAGTTATCTCAGTGCGCGAGACTGCGTATCAGAAATTCTTAAGATATGCTCTTTTTGCGATATTGCTGTCGAGTTGAATTTTATGGTTTAAGCGCGTAGTAGAACGTGATATATAATAAATAAAGGTAACACACAAAATGTTAAAAAAACGCCCATCTGGGCGTAATATAAAAATCTGAAAGCTTTTTTTTTTTTTTTTAATCATTTGTTTTTTGTCTAGTTCAGTTGTAAACGCGTTTCGCTATGGTAGCTAATTTCCTGAATCGACAAAAGATTACCCTTTTAAATGTTTCATCTAAGGAATTTTTTACTGATTATATCACTATGCGGATAAAGAGTTACGTTAAAGCATATGTAGATTATTGGGTAACAGAAATCCATTGTTTCCCATTTCTTGAGATAAAAGCCTTGATAAATACTACATAGCCTTTGTTTAGTAATTCTAGAGTTAACTAACAGATATTTTATCATTAACCCCATTTTTTAAAAATTTTATCACTCGTGGGAAAAGCATATCTTTTCAAGTGTTATTAGGAAAATAAATGTAAAAAATAAACTATAAAAGCTATAATGATAAGCACAGTGAATAAACAAAGGAAATTTTTAAAAACTGTAGAGTCAGTAGGGTTTTTGAAGCAGGAGACATAAAACTTGAGCAATGCTCTCGCCGGGACTCGAACCTTCACCTCTGGAATACGTGCCGAGTGTGCTACCGTTACACCACGAAGGCATGGAGAAAGGAGGGAGAAAAATACTTCATATACTTCCCCCTTTGCACCCATTTGTAAAGTATTGGTGCATGGGGCGGCCGGGCAGGGGAGTTGATTAAAACTAGACAGAAATTAGATTCTTTGCAGAAGGCCTGGTCTATTTTCAAACTGCCCGACGGAGGTTGTTTGCATCTTGGGCTGGAGTACCGCCTGTCCCGTTACAGTGCACGATACACCATTATTAATTTCTGCTAAGATTTAATCTTAAGCAAAAAATAATATACGAGAATACAGAAGCGAACAGTGATGTCTTTCAGAAATGTAATATGGACAAATTTCACCCTTGTGGGTATATCTCTATATCTTATGATAGAAATTTTCTCCCAAATGGAAAACTTGAAATATATACCGATGGATCGGACATAAGGAAGAGTGTCGTTTGTGCATTTGTGGTATATTTTCAAGGTATCGAAGTAGACTGAGACGGTCAAGCTTGGTAGAAAGAATTCTGTTTATCAGGCTGAACTTTGGCTCTTAAATTGACTTTACGCTGGATTAAAAAGCTTACCCTGAAATATTACATTAACATATATGTGGACTCGGCGTCTAGGGGATTTTCTAGGCTGACGATACATATCTAGGTTACTCAAGTAGTTTATTTAACTATTGAAAGTACATTGGTGACTATTTACAAATGAAGAAAAGAGTGATAATCCAGAAGATACATCTTTGTTGTCTAATCATTACGTCTTAGTCGAAAACACAACAGCTCGTCTTATCTTCCATCATCAATCTCTCTCGCGATACCGTTAGTCGTGTTGAGTCCCGGGTTCAAATTCCGGTCGAGTCCCCATGTGGACTTGGCGTCTAGGGGATTTTCTAGGCTGACGATACATATCTAGGTTACTAAAGTAGTCTATTTAACTATTGCTGAAGGTACATTAGTGGCTATTTACATTGGTGACTATTTACAAATGAAGAAAAGAGTGATAATCAAGAAGATACCTCTTTGTTGTCTAATCATTACGTCTTAGTCGAAAACACAACAGCTCGTCTTATCTTCCATCATCAATCTCTCTCGCGATACCGTTCGTCGTGTTGAGTTGTTGCCGTCCTGCTATTCACATATATTCCAATGCTTTACCTGCTCTGATGGCACTCTCTCGGCCTTCTCATACTAATCACATGACTGAAGATACCAGGTTGATTTATAAGGATCTGAGTATTATGCATACAATTAGACTCCACTGGATAAAAGCACATTCTGGCTTTGTGGGTAACGAGAGGACGGATGTCCTGGCCCAAGAAACTGCTCTAGGGGCGGAGACTAAAGAATATTATGTGCAAGATTCAAAGAGGAAAACCTGTACTGTTTGTTCTCAGAGATAAATTATTGAATGATTGGAAACAGCAGTGGAAAATGTTTGAAAAAAGTCCTATTTAAGTTTCCTAAAAATGAATAAAAGTTTGAAAATTTCTTATGATATTGATGTTAACCAGATCCTTACAGGATATGGTAGGTTTCTGCCTGTTTGAGTAGGTTCCGCCTTCAAGGTAATGATCAATGTAGGGAATGCAATTTACTTGGCGAAGCGCAACATTTCGTCGAGGACTGTCATCTTACAAGGAAGGTGAAGGAAAAGCATAAATATACAGATTTTGAAAGTATGTTTAAAAAAAAACTAAGAAATTTGAAAATTTACCTGCGATTAATGCAAATAACAGAAGAATTGGTATTGTAGATTAATTGAAAGAATCGAACAATTATTTGAATGTTTACATGAATAGTGAAGAGGTTAAAGAACTAGTTCCCCCCCCCCAAGAAATGATTATAAACAGTGAGAAAATTGGTAAAATGAAATTAACTGACAAATCGGCAACTGTATATTTTTCGTTTTGGACTGTTGGAGTAATTGTGTTCGTATTATGTGTTGTGTTTTATTCATATTATTTTTATTAACACGTTTAGTTATTTTTTTTCCTTTTTTAAAGTTTGTTTGTGTGCTTGTTAAAATCTCTTTTTTTTTTTTTTTTTTTTTTTTTTTTTTTTTTTTTTTTTTTTTTCCAGCTTTGCAGTATTTTACCAGATGTTTGCCTGGTTTTTTATGTTTACATTACCAAACATTTTTTATTACTCGGGGCTCAGGCCTGGTTTCCCGAGGATTGATTTTTTAAAATTTTTCTTTTGTTTTGTTTGTTGCTTAGGTTTGTTTGGAATGCTGCCGGTCGCTGGCTGCCTTCGTTTGTTGTTGGATTGGCCTACTCTTTTCTTTTGGCCATATGACCGGCTAGGCGGGCATGGGAGTGAGGCTTTTAAGACCTTATACACTCCCTCTTTTAAAGGGCAACTTGAAATTAGGGGACCCAATCGCCAAATCCTGGTAGAGAAGAATCATCATCGATCACCTTTTTTCAGTTCGGGTGCCACTGTAGATTTATCGGTTTATTTTGAAGCAGGAAGCATGAAAAACGAGCAATGCCCTCGACGAGACTCAAGCCTGGACTTCTCGAATACGTGCCAAGTGTGCTACCGTTACACCACGAAGGCATGCAGAATGGACGGAGAAAAATACCTTAAACTTTCAGTTACATATGAAACTACTGTAAACAACTGTACTAAACTGTTTTAAATATTGTACTTATTCTTGTACCCACTCTTGTTTTACTAATTTTATATCTCAGAAATCAGGAAGGGGGGATATTATACCATGCAAAAGGATTTGAAGAAGAATTTAACGGATTAAAAAAGCACAGAGGAATAGATGTATTAATATCTCTGAAAACTGGTATCAAATTAACCATTTAAAAATATACAAGTAAATGGAGAATATAAATATGACTGATATTCAAGTGCCTGAGGTTTTCAAAAGTTACTATTTATAATTAATATTTATGAAAGATTTAAAAATTATTAGTTACAGGCGTGTTTATTGCAATGATTAATTAAATTTCATCTGAACTAGTTCATGGAAAATTACATTTCTTATTTTTCGAGAAAGAAACTATGAAAATTTAAAGCAGAATAATTTACCATACATATTCAATGGTATTTGCATTCGGCATTTTCTACTGTAAACAGAACTTCAGTAATAAACACCTGTTATAGAGAAAAGCAAATGTAGTTGAAAACCTCCCAGCAGGGGACACGTGACTTTGAGAGTACACAAGATTTGTTAAACGTGAGTGAATTAGTTTTTTTTTACTTCAAGATGCCAAAGATTCAGGAACTTTCTATTAATAGGGAGTTTTCGTTGAAGTGAAGTGTCCGTTAACGGAGGTTCCACTGCATTTACCTTAATAGCTCGAAATGAAATCTTTTATCAGATTATTGGTATCAGATAAATCAGAAGCTATATTTTAAGAGATAGTCCTTGTGTTTTGTATTCCTTAATAATTAATTTATTTATCACTAACCTCACTTTTGTGCTGAATAAATAATCCGCTGGTGGCAAAAATTTGATTTTTGCTGGACTTCAAAGCGATGCACACAATATAATCAATGCGTTAAGTAATAGAAGATAACCGTAGGTTGTCGCTCGTCGCCAAAAGGCTTTTAATTAAGAAAAACTTCCAAAATTCATGCAGATTAGAAGTCCGACACTCCGAGAACAAAACCTTTCGAAAATAGTTATTGAAATTTAATCAATGGTAGACGACAGAAATACTATTTAATTTCACAAAAAGACCAAATACTTTCACTCTGTATGCAAGATATCACTGTACTGTATGTGTATTCTGTTGGCAATACACAGAGATATCTGCGTGTGGTGAGGAATGCTTTTCCAAAGGACTTCCATTCAAAAAAGTATCCCACCCCAATGGCAATTAGCCCTCGCGTACTCTTCTGTAATCAAATAATCCTATCTAATTCATTTTATTTAATTCTTTTTTATCTAATCCTAGAAAAGAACCGTAAGATAGATTCTTCTTTTTAAAATATTTATGTGTAGCCCTCTAGAACTCCCCACAACAGATTAAATATAGTACAACTTGCTTATAACGAGCCCTGATTTAAGGAGACCCGGATTTAACGAGGAAATTGGAAATACTTGGTTGGTATAATGTTAAGACTAGGGAAGCATAACTTGGTTTTAACAAGAAAACCCTGGTTATAGCGAGCAATATTTTTGTGATTCATAAAATTTCTACTGACTTCCACCTCTCAAATTGGAAATGAGTAGAGAAGAGTTTGAAAATTATGTATCTGTTAACGTCAATGCTATCACTTCCGAGATGCCAACTCCCGAGGATATTATAGCTGAGATTCGAGAGCTAAAGCAAATGAAAAAAATAATGAAAGCGACGAATATGAAGAACCCAACATGCTCAATGGCTTTTCAGTGCGCAGAAAGACTTCAAAATTTTTCGAAGCCAGGGGGTTCAAATGACGATTTTTTTCGGCCATGAGTCTTACACGAAGAACAATAACGCAAGAAAGAGACAATAAGACACTTCAAAGCAAATAAACAAACTTCTTTTGTACTGTACAGAAAAAGTAAGTAAATATAATATAGTAAGTATCAATCAAACTTTGTTAATAATTTATAAGGTATTTCTCCCGCCTTCTTCGCATGTCTTCGTGGTGTAGTGGTAAGCACGATCGACGCGTAACCAAGAGATCCGTGGTTCGATTCCTGGACAAACCGTTGCTCATTTTTCATGACTCCTGCTTCCAAATAAAACCTAATGACTCTATACTGGTGCCTGAACTAAAACAAGTGGTGGATGATGATTCTCCACCATCGGGATTTGGTGATTGGGTCCCCAAAACCACAGTTGCCCTTTAAAAGGAGGAGTATATAAGGTATTTCTCCCGCCTTCTTCGCATGCCTTCGTGGTGTAGTGGTCAGCACTCTCGACGCTTAACCGAGAGATCTGTGGTTCGATTCCCGGCGAAGGCGTTGCTCATTTTTCGTCACTCCTGCTTCCGAAATAACCTAATGTCTCTACAAGTTCCTGCAAATAAATGCATTTAAGGCGATAAGCTGTGATTGTCCTCCATATTAAGTGGAAGGGCCTAACATTGCCAACAATATCCTTCAAAAAAGAGATTTTAACCTCTCATTCCACGGCGCAGACTTTCATTTGAACTTGCTTTTAAGGCCCCAAGGATCAACAGCGACAATGGGTACTTGTCTCACCTCTAGTCTCGGAGACCACCCCAAAGAACAAACTTCCAAGTCAAAACAAACTCTGACGACCAGTCAGACTTTAACGAGTTAGACTTCCATGTTTTTGACCTGGAAGTATGACTGGTCGTCAGAATGCCCCGTCAATACTACGCGCACTATCCGTCACCGTGGACATTACCCAACATACTCGCATCAGATGAGCTACTACACTGACTACCAATAAGTATTTGGACACCTATGCAAATGACGATATCTGCGGTCCTAAGGTACGTCACGGACTCTGCCGGTATATATCGTGTAGGAAACAGCATCGGCTTTAGTCGCATGCAAGATGCCTCGCAGTTCGGAGCTCTCTGATTTCGTGAAAGGTATAATTATCGGGTATCACAAATGCGGCCGATTCTTAAGGACATATCTAGCGATCTGCAGTACCCAAAATCGACAGTCACCTATGTGATTAAGAAGTGGAAGGTGAGTGGTGATTGTCGGAATGTGCCCCGAGTCGCAGACCAAAGAAACTGGGAGACAGAGACCGATGAGTACTGTGCAGAGAAATTCGGAAGAACCGCAGCCAACCGATGGCCCTCATCCGCGAGGAGTTTCAACAGGCATCCGGGAGTATTGTTTCAATGAATACCATCCGTAAGGAAGCACATCTGCTTGGTTTTCATGGTCGTGCTGCTGCCCATAAGCCTTTGATCACAAAATCCAACCGCGCTGCTCGGTTAATGTGGTGCAAAGCACATCGAAATTGGACCGTAGTAGTGACGAATCAAGGTTCACCCTTTACTGTTCGGATGGCAGGGTCTGGGTCTGGCGTCTACCTGGAGAACGTCTCCCGGCAGAATGCACTTTGCCAACAGTCAAGTTCAGCGTAGGTGGAATTATGGTTTGGGGTGTTTCTCCGGGTATGGGCTGAGACCCTTGGTCTCCATTCATGGTAAGCTCAACTCCGATGCCTACTGCACTATTTTGGATGACAATATGCTGTCTAAGTTGTGGCAGTTTTATGGGTTGGATCCCTGTTACTTTCAGGACGACAATACCAGTTGTCATGTTTCGATGTTAACCAAGGCGTGGTATGGTGCCAATGGAGTTCATCGAATGGACTGGCCTGCCCAGAGTTCAGACCTGAACCCTATCGAGAACCTCTGGGACGAGTTGCATCGCCGAATTCAGGGGGTGCACTACCCGTGCAAAATCGGTGAAGGAACTTCTATGTCTTCTCCGAGTGGAAGAAAATACCACTAGATGTCATACAAAGACTTGTGGAAAGTATGCTCCGGAGGGTCCACGCTGTAATTACCTCTCGTTGAGGCTCTACCAACTATTGATTTTGAATAAATTTAGTTTTTCTTTTCTATTACAGGTGTCCAAATACTTATTGGTATTCAGTGTAGTACCATCGGCTCTAGAACTGATTCCCAGTCCCTCTCGGTCCGACGGTCTTCCTTCGAGTTCTGGAACCGCCATGTTCGTGTTTTTGTTCCTCCAGATTGCTACTGCCACAGTAAAATACTAAGTCAGTGTATACATTCCAAGGGTAATTTGTATACTAAGTTATATTCCGATTTTTATGAAATTTTCATGAACCCTTTTTTTACAAGCGTTCGGTTATAAAGAGCAAATATCGCGGTCCCTTCGTGCTCGTTGCAAGCGAGCTCGGCTGTAATAAGATATCTCTTTACAGAATCTTACTTTACTAAAATAAGCAGTTATGTTTTTGTGAACTGTCAGAGAATTTGTGAAGAATCATATTCTATATTTACGCATTCTGACTGCCCTCCAAGTGTTAAGAATAAAAAATTCAGGCATAATTAATCATGAAATTCCTATTTAATGGATAAAATAAGTAATAAAAATGCTCTAATAACATACAATGAATGATAAGAATGCACAATTTTAATATTTAATAAATGGTATCTTACTTCCCCTTTCACTGGTATCTGTGCTCTAATGTGACAGATCCTATTTTCTTTTCTCAAGTTATTTCTTTCTTTTTATTATTATGGCACATGATGGATATCTGCCTAAGAAGAGGGATGCTTGATTGAGGGTTGGTTCCTGTTTACATGACGCAAATGAGAACCAGGTTTAATTACTGTAAACCACAAGTAAAGCATTGTAATTAAGTGAAATATTAAACACATTAGTGGCCATTTTAAAATGCTTTTATAAAAATTCTATAGTAAATATTTACTCTAATAAAGTTGCATACGTACGAAACTAATTCTAAACAATTATGTCACTGCGTTTACGCATGAAAATATTACATCAGATTTTAATATTAATAAAATCACTCGACTTTTTTTTATCTAAATCCTTTCAAGTGTCATGTCTGAGGGCAAAAATCTGTTCACGTGAAGATAATAAAATCTTGCTTTTTAAAAGAATAAATACAGGAATTTATCGCATGGCTTGATAATAACTCTATTGACGTGAATATAAAGTTAAAAATAAAAAGCGTTTTTTTTCCTTAATTGAAAAATGCTCTCAGAACCTTTCTTATGCTGTAATTATGGTTTGTTTCTTTTTCATATACTTGATCTTCATTATTCCTTTCATGAAGCCAATGAGAATATAACATAAGTTTATCAGCAAGAGGTTTAAATTATGAACAAACGGAGAAATAAGTTCTTACGAATTATTTTAAGATTGTTATTCCGAATGCAATTTTATTCATATGAAGAAAGTCATGCTAAAAGTAATAGAGTATAAAACAATGAAACTACATCCAAAAATTTAATGACTGGCTTTGTCATAAAATAAAATTAATAAATAAAATATTCAGGAGTGCTTCATATTGTTGTCCATGCTTTTTTTTTTCATTTAAAAACATGTTAATTAACTCTCTTACGTTACTGTAGCTGGACAATGTCAGTTTATTGTCACCAAGTTCAACATTTTAATTTACGATTATTACAATATAGAGTTCCTCACTCCTTTTGTCTAGGGTGAACGTCGAGGAACCTAGTGAATTATGTAGCAACCTATCGCTGAATTTAAACAACTAAAGACGTAGACTCCAAAGGGTTAAAATACCCTTTATTTCACTCAACTAAGAATAACAGGCGGCCCCTTCTCGGGCTTACAGGAAGCCTGTACTCAGGTTTTAACTCAAAATAAGAAATAAAAAATTTAACTATAATTAACTAAGGGACACTTAGCCGAAGCTCAACACAAGTATCTAACGTAGTTGGCCCTTAAATCAAACTAGCCCGGCGGATATCAATAGGCACGCAATAATACGGCCGAGCGTAACAGGTTCAAGAGTGACTCAGCCCGAAGGTAAACGCGCGCTACCAAGGCTTCCCAGCACTCTATCGAAGTTAGTTGAATCTTCCTTAAATACTTCTAACAGATTTGCATTCAACGCGATTCTAACGACTCATTCTGGTAGGGAGTTATAAGTGGAAACAAGAATTAATAGGGAAGGGCTTTGAAATTAAAATAACTGCTATACAATTAAAATATACCCTACCATAGGTTATATAAATATCCATCGCCTCTGGATTAAATAACATCTATTAAAGTCTGGGTGCTTGCCATGTTCTTTCTTTCTCCTAAAAGAGTTAAAACTTTACAAAATCAAAATCATTCTTTCGATCCGAAAATCAGACTTAAAGACAACGACTTGGATTATGTTTTTATGTTAGAAACCTTGATGAATGTTTATTGGGCTGATCCATTGCTCATTCGGCAATAATTACTATCGTACTGTGCGGTAGACGCACAGTGAAATATTTTCTTTGAAAGAAAGCAAAGGTATGTGTGATCAAAGGATCATTAATGTTATATATGATTAGTAAGTTCAGGATAATGACTCTCACGATTACAAAATTTTAATGCACTGCTAAATATTTAACATTTTTAGTGTAAGTTACACAGGGTAGTCGCTTGGCATTTCGCTGATCGATGTAGTCACTGCGAGTCCAAAATTCTGCTAAGTGTCTCCCTAAATTCCAAAAAAAAAAAAATTGCCGTCCTTAAATACTGTTATCCAGTACCTCCTTTAACCCTTTAAACTGCGAATTAAAAAAAATTACCCCGTTTTCTATCCAAGTGAGCAAAATATGTAACAAATAACAAAATAAGGTAAATTTAGCATTTTTGATTTTTTCGACAAATAGTTTTCTATAAAAACTCAGCCGTAATTAATGGTGGGATACGTATGTGCCACAGTGCCACATACAGCGATCGACTTACTTAAGCATACCTATTATTCTGGAAAACTTTATTATATGAAACAGATTTACATCGTTTGGTACAGAGTAAAGCGCATTCTTTGCATAACCCAACATTGCATATTGGGCAACTCATATTTATCCTTTTCTCAATGTTCATTTCTGTAAAACGAGCACAGTGGTGCCTTGATTTTCCAACTATTGGAAGATGATCCATAACATTCAATGTATTTTTTAACTCAGCAGTAATTTTTTAAACTTTTAGTGGGACGTGTATGTCCTATTAGTAGTCAAAGGGTTAAATCCTAAAAATTTTTCTGTTTCTCTGAATTCTGCTGTCCATTGCGGTCACGTCGGTTGCATCGGCTCTGGCGCCGGCCCTGAAATTACTTCTAAATATTTTTGAAGAGCTGAATTTCTCATAAATCATAGTGTGCTAGGGATAATTTATAGGCCCTTGGTTACAAGATAGAACTAATTACAATGAAAAAATAATTAATAACAGAGGCCTATATCGCAACTTATAACATGTAACAGATAACAGAGGCCTGTATCGCAAACTTAGAATACCTAGTTGTACTCGACAAGGAATTTTAAATTTTCTATATCACTACGCAGCTTTCTCAATTATGATAAGAAATGACTGACGTAATTCATTGAAATTACCATTAGGTGTAATTCTAATAATCGTAATAATAACTTTTTAAGTGTCCGGAATGTTGAAATTGCACATATGGCTTGATAAGTAGCAAATAAAATCAAAATTCACTTTAACTCCCGATTAATTTTCAATTCACCTTAACTCGTGACTGTTATTCATCGATAATTTTATCTTTATTTATTTATTTATTTTATTATATTTATATGTTTTTCCTCTGTATCTCTATATACCCAGATTGTTTTCAATTACTCTGTCTACAGTGAAATTACCAAAATGTCTGTTTCCATTTGCTATGAAGATATCGCAGCACATATTTTCCATGTGCGTCTGCTTGTGTTTTCGTTTGAACGGCGTGCACGATAATTGAGTGTCGCTTATTTGAATAGCGCAAGCAA
>KK119532.1:18034-28546 GCA_000611955.2 Stegodyphus mimosarum | reverse complement strand
GGAAAGAGATGCTTTCATGGTGAACCTTTTTAAGCGAAACTATCTCGTATTTACGGTACACACGAGAAGAAAGAGAAAAACATTCATGCGCGATAATTAAGAAACTGTCGTTAGAACTTCAGCGATATTTAAGGAACTTGTAGCTGTTGACTTTTAAATGCACAGGTGATTTTCACTTGCTTGGAATTTAAAATTATGTTAATAAATACTGGGAACAGCAGTTTCGTTGTCTTAGATCTGACATTTGCTTTTGACTAACGTATGGCCTCTGAATCCAAAAATAGCCTCAGTTTTTGTTTATCACGTCAACTTTTTAAGGTACAGAATATTCCTCTCTTTGTCTCAAAAGTCATACAAAATATACAAAAGAAAATAAAGAGAAAAGCTTTCAAATATTCTGTTCACAAAGAACATTTTTATTCATACAAAGGCTATGTATAAATTAATTTTAGATTAAATTTTGTTCATACAAATACTAAAGGTTTTTGCCAAACGGTAGACATACGTATAAAGGTAAAAATTTTCACTTATGGCTTTTTCTGGAGTTTTTAATCTGTGGGCATTCTTGTTTGATGCTCCAACAATAGTCAACTATCATATATGTACATTACATTTACCTTGGTACCGTGCCTGTATGACCTTTAAATCTCGGCGGTGACGCTAACTTTGCTCATCACTGTCTGCAACAAGATTTTCCGGGAAGTTAAGATGGCTATGCTAAAAATGCAATTAGATGCTCATCTTGCAACCAAGCATTTTGAAACTCTCTAAAATTTGCTAAACAGTTTCGCTGTAATTCTGTGCTTGTGTATTCCCAAGAAAGTTTTTGACACTGTTTTTGAATGCCAAACAAGCCTTCCTTTGAAGGTCTGTCATTAATCGATGAATTTATCTTTAAAGAGTTCCCGAATGTGTGGACCATAAAACTGTAGAGACATTAAGTATTTTTTGAAAGCAGAAGAGATGCCCTCGCCGGGACTCTAACCACGAACCTCTCGAATATGTGCCAAGAGTGCTGACTCGACTGCCAGCTGTTTTTGGATGGTCTGCAGAGACCTCCTTGCAGTATATATCGAATTCCTTTTTCGCAGCAATCAACTTTTCTCGAGTCTTCGGACTTTAAAGGATACCGGGTTACCTTTGGTTTTGATGTAATGTCGCAGATCATGTTCTTTAATTTATGCTGCGTTTAAGTAAGTTAGGAAATTTATTTAGAATAGCTCTATATTTTGAAAAGTATTAACAATGAAATTAGGAATGACGCTATTCTTACACAAAGTACCTTTAATCGTTAATGAGGTTGTGCCGTCGATTAATTTTCTATTTTTACCATCGACTAACAAATTTATATGTGAAATTTATATGTAAGTCTATTTCCACTATAGGTTTATTAACATCCACAATGATAAAAGACCAGTTGAAAAATATGCGTAGCCCTAAATCCAGTTCTAATTTTTGACCATGCATTTTGATTGTTGTACCGTTAGCTGCAAATAGCTCAAGTTTAGCCACTTATTTTTTCCGATGGTGATGGTGGAATAACCGATATTTCTGCTCCAGTGTCAGTTAAAAAATGGGTTGCCGATGCGTTGTCACGAATATATAGACGACTCAGCTTGAGCCCCTTGACTTTTCGGTCGTCGTCGAAGGCCGGGTATTTAGTTTTCCTATTTTGAAGCCTAGTATTTGCGTGGTGGGGTGCACGTATACGCTTTCTTATCAAAGCATTGATGAAAATAGCAGTTTGGGGGTCACTGTTGTTTTTGGAACGATTTGATGAATTCGACCTGTATCTTCGTCTTTGTGGACTGGAATTTCTACACTTATTCATTTTTGCTATCTGCAGTGTCAAGTTTGATATCTGTTTCTGTAGATATTCGGCTATGAAGTTATCATACGGTGGAGAAACAATGCGAACTACCTGGGTTTGTCTGCCACTACATAATCGTATTTTGTTTGATCAGCCGTAAAAAAAAAAAAAAAACTTTCAGATTTTTGATTACGTCCAAAGGGATCTTTCTTAATAATATGATAACTTGCTGAATGAAACAAACATTAAACTAAACCCAATACGAACACAAAAACCAACAAAATACAATTCCAATGGTCAACCTAATACAATTCCAATAATCAATCCAGTACAGACCCAATAACCAACATAATACAATTCCAAAAATTCCAATAGCCAACCCAATACAACTTCAGTTACCAACAAAGAAACATAAGCACTAAATTGAAAAGTGAATCGGACATTTTTGTGAAACGACGCAAAACGCCCAAACGAAAGTAATAGTCCTTCGGGACTACATCCCTTTGGACTAAAAAAAAAAAAATTGATGCTGACCCTGGCGACAGTCGCAGTTGTTGCACATTAGTTTCGGTTTGTTTACTTTCATCTCCTTCAGCCATGGCAGAATTAGGTTTAACGGATGTACAACAACCTTTATTCAATTTTTTTTTATCTTTTATAGCTTAAGCTTCTACAGTTAAAGTTTGAATTGTAAACACTAGTTCGTTTACTCTTAACACATTTGATGCATTCTGAAAGTTTTCAATAAATTTACAGCCTAATTGTGTACATTACCGCCGAAGACATATTGCAATATAGAGCAAACCTTAAATTTTTAAAGTTGACTTACTTTTTCAGTATTTCAATCCTACATACTCTGCGAATTTATATTTCTCAGACGCATAAAAACACTCGAACCATCAATTCTTAATGTAATCCACGGGCACACAGAGGCACCGCGAAATCGAAAATATCACTCAATCCACTGTCGAACTCAGGAAAAAAAAAAAAAACGGAATTTTGCAGTGGGTAAGTAGCTGATTACGACGCTGTTCATAACATATATTCGATAACAGGTAAACTATTTATAACGTGCGTATAATGTCAGTGACATCTCGTTATCTTACAGAAACATGGTACGCTCTTTTTCCATCTTAAACTTCATAAGTGGAATTGGATCACATCTGGGTAAACCAGTGGGGAAGTCTGGAACGTAGGAAAATGCTAAATACTGTTCTCTCCGATAAGATTAATATTTATTCCCATTTTTCGCATATCGAATCACATAGACAGAAAATCAGTTACCGTTCTTTTGATTCTCGATGGCTTAATGTTGCCACTCTGGCGAAAGAAAAATCACACGTGAAGAGATTCACAGATGGCGTTTCAGTAGCGCAAATGATGTCGGCACAAGCAGCAAATAATTCAGCGCATGGAATGGCTAGCTCGATCACCGGACCTGAATTCTATGGAGAATTTTGGGATGCTTTAGGAAGACGTATAACTGCTCTCAATCCTCTTCTTCACACCCTCGCTACGCTTAGCAAGAGCAATGGCTCTCACTTCCTACGGAACTGATAAACTGCATAATTGATAGCATCACATATCGCTGTATGTGCTGTATTGTTTCTTGGCGAGATCAAACTCTGTACTGAAGGTAATTTTCCTACACCAAACTGACACATCTGATTTGTTCATTTTATACATGTGCTAATTTTTATAACACCATAATTGTCTGGTAATTTCTTTTCATGTCATTTTATATCTTACCGTGCGTAGTATGCTGTGGGTCAATTTCATTAAATTCTATACGTGACTTTTTGAGTAATGGTTATTTTTGTGAATTTTTTAAAATTAGTGATAACCAGTGTATAAGTGATACTTTTAAAATATGATTAAAACAAAAATTGAATTTCATCAATCGACCATTGAGAGACACTGAAATTGTTTTGTCTCTCTCTCTCTCTCTTTTTTTTTTTTCTGCACACAACTTTGTATTATTAAAATAGTTCTGAATGTTTTGTGTTTTGATGTGCTGGAAAACGCTTCAGTTTGCGGCCGCGCCGAACCCATGTGCTGGAGCGTGTAGTTTTCTGAATGTAATTTTTTCACATTTATTCGTGAAAAAATATATTTATTTATGTTTTATTCTTCCGTATGTTATAAAATTGAAGTTTTCCAATGTGAAATCTTCCGTTGAATTGCTTGTGATGAAAAACGAAACGGTGGGAACTGCGGCTTAAAAATTGTCAACAAAACAACCAATCACCATTAGCAACAATCGCGCGTGATTTATCTGATAGTAATCCCAATAAATGACGCGAAAAATGCTCCAAAAGTATAAAGCAGCTTGCTAGCTGTTTCAAGCACACTCTGAAGTCACTTGATCTTTTTCTTCCCTTTCGTGATAGAAATTTTGTTTGATTTTGCTTTGCCAACAGAGCAATGGATATCCGAGACTATTGTCAGAAGAGAAGAATTTTGTACGCTTTTATCATTTTGATAATAGCTGCATGTACAATAGCGCTTATAGTGTGGCTAGCTAAGGGCAAAAACAAGCCAGAACCATCGTCCACTTGCTCTAAGATACCCGATGTTGAGCGATTCGACTGTCACCCTAATCGCCCGATCAGTGAAAATGAATGTATTAAACGGAAATGCTGCTACATCCCTGCTACAGATCAAAACGTTTCTGATTGGGATTTAATTCATTCTTCTTATCTCGGGATACCATCTTGCTTTTTTCCAGAAAATTATAAAGGTTATGGAATTAGTAACATTGTAAAAAAAGATGATGGCTTTGAAGCAGATTTAAATCGAAATATTGCTTCTGGTTTCCCAGATGATATAAAAAAAGTGCATCTGATGATTGATTTTATTGATGATTACAGTTTGAGAATAAAAGTAAGTGAAACTTCATAGTATATTTAGAGAGGCACATATTTCTGAATAATAAAATCTTGGTTATAAAAGTGCTAAAACTTTTCATTTAAGTTTTTTTTAACTTTAAAATTTTATGTAAATTTTGAATTATGGAAAAGTGTTAAACTGGCCTGAGTACAGTTATTGAAGTGTGCATTTTCATTATTATTATGATCCATTAAATGCTTAATTTTTAATTAATATTTTTGTGATTTAAGGTACAACCATCTTAATTGATTTAAGGGTTGTAACCCATTAAAACTGGCAGAAAATGGTAGCAACTGAGAGAAATTAATGAAAGCATTTAAATTGCTAATATTAAATGTGTTGATTTGAATATTTTGTATTAAATTGATATTGTTTTATTAAGTAAAAATTGGGGGGGGGTAATTGTGTATATTTAATATATTTATATATAACATGCAGAATTTTTTATTAAAAAATACATATATATATATATATATGTAATAATTCACTATAAATAATAATAAGAAAACTCCATATTACATCTCCAAGCAACGGAAATTCAATTTAAAAACATTGAAAAGGTATTTTTCAGAATTTAAAAACATTTTACAGAATTTTTGGTCCTACTTGCTTTAAACACAGTTAAGGAAAAACTAAATTGCAAAAATGCCAAAAAAGTAAAGCTTTTAAGTATTGAAAAACCAGTTATTGTTATTGATAGAAGATTAATCGACTTATCAAGGGGATAAACAAATCTACCATCAATAAACAGTAACTAAAATAAGAGAGAGTGTTTCATCTTTCTTCTAAGTAAGCATCAAATTATTTGCTAGATTAAAATCATAAATCTAATTGATATTCAATCAAAATAAAGATATTAGTTACTAAACCAAAAGTATCCTGTTAAAAAGCAAATAATCTTTAAAATTAAAATTTTTCACTAAGAATACAATTAATCTCAATGAGATGCTTTTTTTAGAAGACATATCCCCTACACTCTCTTTTTATTTCAAATACAAAAGTAAAAACAAAAGTAGATTCAAGAACAAATTTTAAAAAATCATAAGAAGATTAAAAGAAATCCATAAAATTAAAGTTAAAACTAGTAAAAAAGAAATTAAAATTAAAAAAATTAACCAACTTGCCTTCGAAATTTTAAAATCAAATGACTGGAATGCAAGTACGTAGTAAGAGATGGAAGCAAAACGGTTGTCGTAATAAGAAGTTTTCTATTGAAGAAAGTTTAGCCTAAATTGATGACAAATCTACAAAGTTACTTGGAGATACAATATACAGAGAGCAATATTATTATTAAATTATGTTATTATGTTATTAAAATAGTGCCAGAAGCTGCTATTAGTTTGAATTTATATTCATAATGAAAGTAATTAAAAGTAAATTAATAAGCCCAAGACTTGTACTAAAGCTGCAAAGTAATAAAGTAATAATTCTATATAAATAATATATATATATGCATATACACACTGCTGGTCATCAGAAATGCCATAAAAAAATACAAAGCCATATTTGCTAGATAAATGATACAAAAGAGTATGCATGAGGGTAAATTGATTAAAATTACAAGTGACAAACAACTTGCAGAACATGGAAGAAATAGGTATTTTGTGTAATTGAATGTGTGAGTAGCAGTAGCTGCTGTGGCACATTTCATATGCTATTTCCTTTTATTATCAAGGTTCATGTGATTCATTTCATGCAATATGCTGTGTCAATCATCGGTAGAAAGAACAAGTTAAGGCAGCATATTTGTGGTCAATAAGGAATTGTTGAATGCTGCATATAAAGTTGCACATCATCCTGTTGAAAGTGGTTGCATATAAGACAGGAGGACAACAGACTGCAGAACTTCAGAGACATAAAAACAAACTGTACTTTTCTGTAATTGGGACCAGATTCAGGAATATGTATGTATGTGTGTGTAAGCACATACATATATGCATAACTTTCTGAATTTGGTACTTGTCCTACTAACAGAAAAGTACTAAATAAACTAAAATATGTCTTTAAACTTTGAATAAAATTCACTGGTTAAAAAGTGTAAATATCAGCCATACAGACATTTGCTATTCTCATGAAATTTCTTGTTTTATGAAGAACTTTTTTATTATTATTATTTATGAACAGAACATTACATATGAGCTGTGAAGATAGCCGTACGAAACTTTTTTACCAATTCACAAAATAGCCAATGAGTTGGCATTTTTTTTAGAGGGGGTAGGTATAAAATAACAATTTTTTTCTTCCCCCCAATGGAGGCATACTCAAGTTTTCCCATAGAAAGGAATAGTTGGAAAATACTCAATTCCAATACTTAATATAGCTTACTGTTTTTCCTTTTCATAAGGATTCTGCGTGACATTACTGACATACATGTTTTGCACATATGCTGCAATATTAACGATTTGCATGTCCTGTTACGCTTCGTGCACAGTGAAAATTTCACACTGGTTGAATGTTATGTTCATAATATTGCATTTTTGGTGATCAGTAATGTATTAAAAATAAAAATAATTACTACTTTAATTTATAGTATGTAATTTAAATAATGGAAAAAGAATCAATTAATTCAATTCTCATTGTATGGTAAGGGCATTTACACATTTTTAGAATAATTTTGGGTCCTTTAATTAATGCTTAAAATACAAAGCATATATTTTTTTAATGTTCATTCTGACAGCCCTTTTTCTGGACTAAAGTCTGCATCGTGATTTCCAGGATAGAAGGCCAGTTTATAGAATTTTGAGAGGTACTTATTTTCATTCCTTCTCTACTTTCCAAAGTCGATCAATCATGGTGGGGTTGCACTTTGGAAGAGTTCTTTTCAGGAGATCAAAGGCCTAATAGTCCATATTTGAAATGTCATGAGATTCACGGGAATATGTTGAAAAGTTTTATATGTGCAATACCTGTGTCAGTCTTCATTTTTTCGTGGAGTGTAGTGGTGCTTTTTAAACTATAATTTGTTTCTTTGTTTTGATTAAGTTTTACTCTTTGAAAGGGGATCAAGAATTAGAAGTTTTCCTTTAAATATTGAACATGAAACTCTCTCTTGATAGTACCTTGGGTTGATTTTAATATTTTTTCCTGGTCTTCTTATTTTTAATTTTCTATTCTAAAAGAATTCTGTGATAATCATAAATCCTTTACCGAAACTCTCTTTGCATTGATAGAACCAGGTTTGTAATTTTTTTTCTCTTTGTTTACAATAATAAATAAACTTTTTTTTTTTAAAGTTATGTTAAAAATATATTTACAGGTGCCCCTTAGCGAAATTCAAATTCACCACAATCACACAACCAATCACATCATAATAGTGTTTCCATAGCATTCAACGGTTGGAATGCGCTTTAGCCCACTGCTAGGCGGCGATTGTTTTTGAATGAGCAATAAACGCGCCAACATGGGTAACTCCATATAACATGTGTACATTGCCTACATTGTGCAATTCGCTGAAGTTTTTTTTAAATTTAAAAGGAACGCTGTGCACATGGCATTTTCTTGTAATTTATTTTCGTTATTTTAGCTTATTTTGTTCATTTGTGTACGTTGCCTACATTGTGTAATTCGCAGATGTTTTTTTTAAGTTAAAACGGAACGGTTTGTACATGGTATCGTTTGTAATTTTAATGCCCTTTTAAAAAAAATTCCTTCTTTCTTGGATGCCATTTTGGTTACGTTTTCGCGGAGCGTGTCGGGAAGGTTATGTAACGGCATAAAATGTGTAAGTATTACAACATAAAATGTAAATAATTAATTTAAACCTAACTGACAAATATTTTAATGATCATAATGTTCGTTTTGCATATTATTTTATTATCTTTTTGTGGCAACAGTTTCCATACTAATTTATGCTTTAGAATTCTATGTTTTGTTTACAATATGTTTTCGCGGAGTGTGTCGGGAATGTTGCAATTGCAAAGACGTTTCGCAGAAACGCACCGAATTGGCGATTTTCAAAACATCGCCAAGCAGTGGGCCAAAGCGCATTTTCACCCATTCAACTACTCAGGTTACCATAAATGAAACAACAACTTGGTAATAATCTAAGGGGTACTCTGAAATATACACTAACCACATTTTCATATTCATATTCTTTAACACCACGTAAAAAATGAATAAGATGCCTATTTTATATATGTGGCAAAAACTTTTTTAAGTAGTGTAATCAAAATTTCCAAGGAGAGCTATTAAAATTATATTTTGTATATGTATTTTGTATATGAGCTATTTTTGTATATGTATATATAAGTGTCAACAACCATACTCAAATACTCATAATTAATATGTATAGTTATGTAATAATAATAATTATACAGAGTGTAATCAATTAATCAAGTGTTTTTATTGCAATCAAATATTCAAGTTTATAAACAGTATTCATATAACATAATCATGTATCTATTATATCAACGCATGTAAGTACTCAAATAACGAAAGTTCACAAATAATGAATGTAAACAGGTTAAATGTATTCAAGTTTCTTACTAACTACTTCTCAAGCACATAACTAATGTATCCATGTAACTCGATCATGTATCCAATGTATTAATGTATTTAATTAATGGATCATATTTAATGTAATTGCAAGTATTTGATGTATTTAAGAATTATGGCAGCGTGCGCCCAAGAGCATCGCCGATGCATTTTAACAGCTAATGTTTATATATTCATGTAGCTAATGCATTCATGTAATATCATCCATGTCCCTGTTTGTTCATGTGACTTCACACAGAAGCAAATGCGTTCCTGAAGCTGTGATTTTACAATTGTCTTTCATTAAACATATTTTAATAAGCATTGCATTGTCAATCGTGCAAAATCAATAATTATTTAATAATAATAATAATTATTATTTTTACAGATTAAGGATAAAACTTCTCAGCGTTTCGAGCCACCAGTGTCCCTGAATATCAAAAGAGAGAAAACTGGGAATAGGACTTACAATGTAAAGTTAGATTCTGATGGGCTTTTAACTGTTGAAAGAAAGAAAAATAGAGTTTTAGTGTTAGTATGGAAAAAAAGTTCTTTTCCTCTTCTATAGCAGGACTCAAAAGAGACCCTGCTCACTAGAATGATAAGCAGGTGAAATTGATGTAAAAAATAGTTAATGAACATAACAAACTGATAAGAGAGAGTGTAAGAAAACACAATGCTCAATAAAATCTATGTCAGTCAACACTGTGTTTTCTTACATTCAATTTTATTATTGTATCATTGTTTCTCAAACCGATAAAAGCTACATAATATTATGAACAAAAGAAAGTTTAATGAATCGGATGCGCTTTATTTTTGTAGTAAACTCAGTTTGTTTGTTCATCAAATTATTACTATTATCACATTCATACTTTTTTTTTAGTCTAAAGGGGCTTTCTCTCTGAAGACTGTTGTTTTGCGATTTTGCGTCAGAAGCATTAAATGTTGGTCCACTTTTCAAACTGTTGCCACCAAATATTGATCCCCGTATTATGTTTAAAGAAATTAAATAATGAAGAATGTGCATAAATGTATGTATGTTTCTCGCATTGTGATAAAACGACAGTACCTAGAGCCATCAAATTTTTAATAACGTGATCCTGCTGCCAATATGGGCATCTGGAAGCCCAAGTTTGAAATTTGGAATTTGTTTTATTATTGATTTCATATTTTGTAAAACTTTAACGAATTTTTGATTAACAAACTCAAGGATTTCAAAGTAAGCAATGGCAACGTTGTGCTGAAAAAACATTTTTATCTCCAGTGCGTGAGACTGTGTATAGGAAATTCTAAAGATATGCTCAGTTTAAAATGATTTTATGGTATTGTTCTTAAACTTC